>CM060963.1:132073316-132370816 GCA_030765045.1 Tenodera sinensis
AATAAAAACTGATAAATTATCTTCTTTTCTATTGAAGGAGTCTTTGATTTCTTGACTGAGAAGTAAGACTTGTTCATTTGTAGAGTGGAACTCTCTGAATCCAGCTTGACATGGGGATATTAAATTTTGTGATTCTAGGAACCAATTTAACCTGTTTGACACCATTCTTTCCATCACTTTTGCTATTATGCTGGTAAGAGCTATTGGTCTATAATTTTTTATTTCTGATGCTGTTTTGTCTTTCTTGAAGAGTGGGACAATTATTGCTTTTCGCCATTCAGCAGGTACAATGGTTTTCCAGGATAGATTGTAGAGTTTCAGTAGTTGTTGTTTTGCTGTTTTTCCAAGGTTTTTTATGAACTCTGGATGTATGTGATCTGGCCCAGGAGACTTTTTGTTTTTTAGATTATTTATTGCAATGTTCAATTCTTGCATATTAAAATTTTGAAAAAAGATATTGCACTGAGTGTTAGGATTACATTCTCTTTCTTGTTTTAAATCTTTCTTAAATTCTTTACGTTCCTTTTTATTATTTCTTGTTACTTTGTGTGAATTAGCATAATATTTATTGAATGTTTCGGCTATGACTGCATCATTTACTAACATTTTATTGTTGTGTATGATAGGTGTGCTGTTTTCTTTCCTGTCCTTGACATTTTTTATGAACTTATGAGCTTTGTTACCATCTGTCCTATAATCCATTTTTTCTAAGAAATTATTAAAGTGATTCCTTTTAGCAGTATTAATTTCTTTTTTTAGTGAGGCACATTTCTTCTGCCATATTTGTGTATCTGATATGTTTTTTGTTTGTTCAGCTGTATTTCTAGCTATATCCCTTTGCTTTTTCAGTTCTTCTAACAAGGGGGTTCCAAAAGGGTTTGAAATTTTTAATTCTTCCACGAGGAATATGTTTTTTTGCAGTTTCTAGGATGACTTTACAGAATTCTTTGTTCATATGATCTGGTTGGTCATGCAGCTGTGAGTTTGTTTGTTCTTTAAATTTTGTTCTAATTCAGTTTTATATTTGTTCCAATCTGCTTTTTTGAAGTTCCAATACAGATTCGTAAGACCTTGACTGTTATTTCTATTCTCTAGTTTTATATCAGCAATTACTGCTCTGTGACCAGAACTTGGATCTTCTATAACCTGTTTTTTAATTTTTGAAACAATATCTGTTGTAGCTAACAAGAGGTCTGGGTTACTGCCCGCTCCAGAATAATGTATGAAGGTTGTGGGATCTTCTTTACTATAAATCAGTTCAAAACTTGTGGTATTCAAAAATTCTTCCACTATCTTCCCTGTAGAATCCACTTTTTCATAATCCCATCTTTTGGAATGTGCATTGAAATCCCCAATTACGATTGTTTTATTTAATTGGTCAACAAGTGAGAGATCTGGTTCATTCCTGGGAGGATTGTAAATACTGTATAAATGTAGATGTGTTTTGTTATCCCAAAAATTTAGCTTTATTAATTCACTTTTATCTGTGTTATCCATTTCTTTAACAATTTCAAAGGAGGTTTTAATATCCTTTTTGACTCCAACTAATATTCCACTACTTATCTGTCTATTTTTAGGTAGAAAGTGCTATTGCTCACTTACTTACAGTGTGAATGTAATACACAGCATTTCTATTACAAACATGCACAAAATTGTATGACTTATTTCTAGAAGAGTGTGTAGAGAAACAAATGTGTTTCCCAAAAGCAAGTAGAGAAAACAGTGTACATGTAACACGTAACATTTCTATTTCAAACATGTACGAAATTATATGACTTATTTGTAGAAGAGTGAGTAGAGAGAGATGTGAATGTGTTACCTAAAACTGAGTAGAGAAAACAGTATGAATATAATATGTAGCATTTCTATTTCAAACATACAGAAAATTGCATGACTTATTTGTAGAAGAGTGAGTACAGAAAGAGATACGAATGTGTTATCTAAAAGTGAGAGGAAAAAACAGTGTAAATGTAATAGCATTTCTACTTCAAACATACAGAACATGGTATGACTTATTTTAAAAGCGGGGATAAAGGTGTTTTTGGTGCAATATCACATTTTTTATGGAAAATTGTTTATGGAAGAGTGAGCAGAGAAATAAATGTGAATGTGTTACCTAAAAGTAAGTAGAGATAACACTGTGAATGTAATATGCAGCATCTCTAGTTTAAACATACAGAAAATTGTGTATTTATTTGTAGAAGAGTGAGTAGAGAAAGAGATATGAATGTGTTACCTAAAAGTGAGAGGTGAAAACAGTGTGAATGTAATAGCACTTATATTTCAAACATATAGAACTTATTATTTATTTATGCCAACAAACTTACTGTTGGTGTTTTTAAACACACAAGCCGTGTGTGGGCAAAGTTTAAGAGGTAGAACTGGAACTTAAAAATTCAATGCCACAACTGGGATTTGAACCACAGACCTTCCGCATGCTGGGCGGACGCTCTAACCACTGAGCTATTGTGACAAACTGCCAGAATGGCATTAAATTCTCAAGCCAGTTCGTATTTCTCCTGGTAAACCACAAAGGCAGTCTCACATCAGAGACAATTACCCCAATGGTGACTTACTATTGCAAGTACTTTATATCCCAGGATTAAAGAACCTTCACATGGTAATTATTATTTATTTATTTTTAAACACACAAGCCGTGTGCGGGCAAAGTTTAAGAGGTAGAACTGGAACTTAAAAATTCAATGCCACTACTGGGATTTGAACCACAGACCTTCCGCTAATTATTATTAAATAAATAATAATTACCATGTGAAGGTTCTTTAATCCTGGGATATAAAGTACTTGCAATAGTAAGTCACCATTGGGGTAATTGTCTCTGATGTGAGACTGCCTTTGTGGTTTACCAGGAGAAATACGAACTGGCTTGAGAATTTAATGCCATTCTGGCAGTTTGTCACAATAGCTCAGTGGTTAGAGCGTCCGCCTGGCAAGCGGAAGGTCTGTGGTTCAAATCCCAGTTGTGGCATTGAATTTTTAAGTTCCAGTTCTACCTCTTATATAGAACTTATTTTAAATGTGCGGATAAAAATGTTTTTTTGGTGCAAAACCACGTTTTTATGGAAAATTGTTTATAGAAGAGTGAGTAGAGAAAGAGATGTGAATGTGTTACCTAAAAGTGAGTCGAGAAAACGCTGTGAATGTAATATGTTGTTAGCTAATGCTGGATTTCTGACAATGAAGCCATTAATCCTCTTGCTCTCCAATATTTAATATATTGATAGAGCAATAGCAGTATAGTAACCGCTTTTTAGAGAGCACCATATTTTTATGTTTTGTGAATGTAATATGCATGTATACAAAAATTTAATCAAATCTTTAGAGCTATTTCTGAAATACCGCGAGTATATACAAGAATTGCACGTAGAAGCAGGAATAAAAAATGTTATTTTTTATGTAAAATCGCGTTCTTTCGGGAATTACACCTATATAGCTGAACTTAAAAGCAAAACCCTATCTGATTACAAAATTTGATCGAAATCGTTAGAGCCGTTCTCAAGTTGCGCGGAATAAATATATGTATATACAAGAATTGCTCGTTTAAATATATAAGATTACTACTATTATTACTGTTACTATTATTATTGGTTATTACTATTATTATTATTACTATTATTATTAATATTATTACTATTATTATTACTATTATTATTATTACTATTATTATTATTACTATTATTACTATTATTATTAATTATTACTATTATTATTATTAATTATTATTATTATTATTATTATTATTATTATTATTATTATTATTATTATTATTATTATTATTATTATTATTACTACTACTAAGTAGAACGTAAATGTCAGTTTACTGAGAGTTTTGAAAAAAGTAAATAAGAATATGCCTACGAGGGAAAATAATTTTAGATGATGACAATGCATTGCTGCATATAGCAAAACTAACACTGGGTATCTGGATGCTCTAAAGGTCAGCACCATGGACCTCCACCAGATGGCTCTAACCTAAGAGTCTGCATTTTTTTCCCAAAAAATTAAAGGTAAAATGTGTTGAATAACTTTTATGACATCAGATGGAGCAGAAAATTATAAAAAATCTGGTTTCTGAAGTGCCTTGGGAAGAGGGCAACATTTGGTTTAAGGACTGGTTTCATTGAATGCAAATATTTATTGATGTTAAAGGGGCATATATTCAAAAAACAATACAATAACTTATATTTTTTAAAGCTACCCCTTCAATGATTGTGTAAAAGTTTTCAGTGTTGCCCTCCTGTTAATCACTTAAGTTGGTGATAGAACTATAATCGCTGCACCCTTAGATCCGCACCTGATGTAAACACAAGACATCAACAACTAACCTGCGATACGCTGGAAACCGAAGCACACCATAAAATATAGTACCTTTAATATTGGCAATTATCTGCGAGTTCTCAAGATGTGCGATAACCCTGGTAAAGACTACTTGAATGTAACGCGATAGCAGTGCTATTCCTGAAACTCCCGAGTAAATATCACTATGCTGCATCATAAACATGAAGTATGAGTCCACGTGGCATTTGTTTGTGTTAATCGCAAATGATATGAACATCACGTTATCGTGGAGGGATACAAGGGGTGGATCTAAGGCTGGATGGAGTATAGGTATCTTTAATTTAATTCAAAAATGTTTATAAAAATCATTCTTAGATAGACATGATCTACTTAACTGCACTTGCTACTAAAACATGCTCTACAAAATTATGATAGAGATCTGGGATGAAATATAAAACCACACATGGAAAGACTTTTTAAATTACAGAAGAAAGCAATTAAAACAATATACCATGCAGTACAAAAATATAGCTTAAGAATTAACAATGTCCACCATTATAACATGCAGAATAACTGACAATAGTTACAAAGATCCTTGTGTAATAGTCCTGTATCTTTATAATAAGTTACCAAATTCAATAAAGCAAACTAACACAACTAATACTTTGAAGTGTCAGCTCAAGAGCTATTTAAGAGTCATTGTATACTCTGAACGAATTATAAATTTGTAATTGCAGGTACATAATTTTTAATACGTTATTATAACTTGTCAAAACTGTATTGCAGTCTTTGACAATAAAGTTGCACTGTTATGTAAAGAGACGAGATGTTTTAAGTGTCAAACAAATCCTTCATTATCTCAAAAGTGCAGATTTTATTATGTTGTTAGCTAATGCTGGATTTCTGACAATGAAGTCATTAATCCTCTTGCTCTCCAATATTTTTCACAATGATATTGAAGAGATCAATAGCAGTAATGGTAACCGTTTTTTAGAGAGCACCATATTTTTATGTTTTGGCGGTCACATCGCTCTCTCACAACCCCCAGAATGTCTGGGGGACCACACCTGTCGTTGGTTTACGGGTCTCACCGACCTGATCGGGAGAATTATCAAAATAAATTCACCGACCATATCCTCTGATCACCAATCACAGGACGTTTACATGCCATGACAGGTTAGCATGTTAGGGGTTAAGATTTTATAGAGAAATGGAGAGGTTGGAAAAATAAAGACTCCCTAGCCCTCGGGAACCCTAATAGCATCGGGGTCGGAAGAGAACAAGAGATGACCAAGGTAAGGTCAGATAGAAAAGTTACAGTGAGGAGCAAAACACCAGTAAGTGGAAGTAATGTTCTGCTCAGCTTGGGTACCTTGTGGTGGCTATTCACATATCCCCTAGACGGAGACCCCCGAGTCTATATGTTTCAAACCTTAATTTCCACTTGAGGACACTTAAATTTCATTATGTAGCAATTTAAATGACTAATTTGATAGGGAACAGATTATTAGGGAAAAAATGTTTTTCCTCCTTTTAGTTTCGAGAGTAAAAAAGTATAAATGTTAAACACGACATCTACGACAAATACAAAACTTATTTTCATACTATAGAATAAAACTATATAACTAAAATATTTTCATAATTTTGTTACTAGCTCATATTTTATACACCAATTTCATCAGATAATGGTCACACTAATATTGCAGATGCTCACTATTGAGAAATACTGAAAAACATGCTGCCACTGCAACCTGTATTGGACTGAACTGCTTTACCAGATATCTTAGAAAGGCAGAACCTATTACTTGGAATTTTTCTAATTTAACTTAATACTAGGAAGTTGCACAATGTGCATTGATAGAAGCACATTGAAACAATACATATTGCTTACAGCTTGTCCTGTTGATCTATATTTATTCCATCTATCATCTTTTGTGTTTCACTTCACTTCCGCTTTGTCTATTTATTCCCACAAAAATTTTTCTTAAGGATATTGTTCTCTTTTCACACACTTCCACATGGTGTCTTGTGCCTTGTTTCGCACATAACATGCACATGCATTCTCCGCCTGGCTTGTGATGTCTTTTATCCTTACATATCAAGTGGTGGAAAGCATGTGCTGCAAACCTTGTTACAAGATGCCGCAGTTCATAGTTTGGGCCCTTTCAGTCTTTCTTGGTCATTGCATCTGTGATGCAGAAATCTTCCCATATTTCAGCTTTTTTCCTTCGATGTTCCTTCACTGTTTGCTCACATGTCTCTGTTGCTGTAACAGTATTTGTAGTTGGAGTTCTTCTATCCACATAGTGTCTCTGCACATTTCATTTATCAATTTGGACGGTGAGTACTTCAATAGACATGAATGTTGCCTTCACTTTCTCTATGTTCTCTAAACTTCTTTTCATCAGGTGCCCCCATATCAGTTGCAGTCCATAGGTTATTGGCACATTTCTGCTTTGAACAATTCCATCGCCCTCTTTAGAGATATTTTGTTCAGGTGTTTGGTGTCATACATGGCTTTCACTGCTGACGGTACTTTGTCCTTTATGTGCTGTGTGAATGTGGTTCCTTGTGTCTGTAGCTTTATACCCAGGGATTTGAAGTTGTTGGAATTTTTCCAACTACTTGTTATTTCTACTGCATGCTTGTTTCTTACCTGGAAACTGCATTATCTTTAGCTGCACAATGGTCAAGTCCATTGCAGTGTAATCCTCTACCAGGTTCAGTTGCTGAATATCTCTTCTATCCTTATGCTTTACTGCTGAAACGATACCTAGTTTTTGGGACTACATTGGTTTCTTCTATTTCACCACTTTGTTCATTGTTCACACAAACCGAAATCACTTTCATTAGTGTTTCATTAAACATCCTCTTTCCCAGTTTATTAAGACACATCCCATCTCTTGTGTGGAGTTCCTGTCTTATGTTGGTTTTACTAGCTTTATATGTTCATATTTTCTATATGTCTGTTATGTGCGAGTTTACAGAGGAATAGCTCATGCTATGCCTCCGAGACTGACCTTTATCAGCAGATATAAATGCAGTCCTACATATGTTAACCATTCTCCACTGACCTGCGCAACAGCATCCCTCAGAGTGATCCATGGAGAGGTATAAATACAACCACCATACTCAAACTCCTTTTCACTCAGCTTCACAGTTATGACCAAATAAGATAAGGATTCCCCAATGTGACCACCTATTAAGCTACCTATTAGTGTTGTCAAGTTTCAACACTTCAACAACAGCAAGTATCATTCAAAAGAGATGAAGATCAAATAAATAAAATAAATATATATTCTGCTTATCAAATGGGAAGTGTTCTGATCTGCAGCCAATGAAATAGGTTTATGCACAGAGCATTACAAGCTCATTACGCCCACTCTTCACATATTGCTTGGAGTGAGTCAAGCCCCACTTAAGGGAAAAGCAATATGACAACACAGCAGGACTCCGATTGGTTACCGACCTGGAGGCGCTCAAGGACAAGCTCCTTCCAATTGAAAAGCACAGTAGTCACTAAATATTCATGTAAAACAAGTAAATATGCAACATAATTTGCACTGTTGAAACATTGCACTCATTACCATAATTAACTCACAAAACAAGTGAGCATTTGTTTTAAAATTCTGTTGCTAATACTTCCAGAGTAGTGAGTCTAAGCTTATGATGGAGATGTACATACATGTTCCGATGTGTCAACATTGTGCTCTATGCTGCTTGGCAGCTCTTTAAACCTCTCAGGAAAATCTTGACTAAGTTTCAGAACATCCTTCCAGTGAGTTATTATATGTGTGGTTTTAATACTGAATCCATGTTGTTCTCAACAGGAATTAAAAGAAAACAAATATGAAATAGATTATAAAGTGGATTGCAGGGCTTTCTAATTTCTGTAATGTAGATATCACAGCATTTAAACTGGTATATCCGTATGTTCTTAACTATTTACCTTCAATAGTACATTTGGCAGGTGGTGGAATGCGGGCAGATACTTTCTCCATATATGCCTTTATCTTATCAAGATGCTTCTCACAGAAATGCTGCACAGTGTCTCTCATTGGATATGGCTCAAATACACTGATCCTCTGAAACAAATAAACTTTTACTGAATATTATATTTTCCAATAAGTTTATGAAGTGAAATTAAACAGAACCTCCTATTTATTCTTTCAAGCCTTAAGAATATATCATGAACTTGCCAGAAATATGTCATCAATGGGGGATATTATATGTAAATGAAAAATAGAATGCTAAAGTTAACAATGACAAAAACAGGCTTTAAAGCCTGCTTTCATAGGTCTGAAAACTGAAATTAAAGCTGAAAAGTTAAGATCCTTCCCGTTCAGTTTTCAGTTATGGTTTCCCAGGAAATTGGAAAGAAAACTTAAAACCAAACTGAAAACACCATATCATTGAGTAAAATGGCTGAAATGTGGTTGAGAAAGCTGCATGGCAGTGAAAAAAGTGAGTGGGTGTTTCATACTTCGGTGTTTTAATTTATTTTGGCCAATGAATTAACAAATAATGATAATGAGCAAAGTTGTGGAAAACCTCTGAGGTACACCCCAAGTTTGCTAATTGTAGTTCAGAAGGTGCATATGCGATTTTGGTTATGAGGCACCTGACGGACAAAAGTTTGTAGAGTATTCTAAAGTAAGAACAAATTAGAAGCAAAAAACTTCACTTATCTTAGTATTATTTGCTGACCCTGGGTTTCAAGCTGTGTCCAGCTCATTCTCAAAGCCAAGGCTTTTAGTTTCTAATTTGTTCTTACTTTAGAATCTTGTTGCTTCACTGTTAATAGCTTCAATTTTTCCTTATTTAACTTGTTTGTAGAGTACTTCAGATTACCACCAAAATTAAATCCAGTCTTAATATTACTTATGCTAGATACAGATAAATGAACCTGAACCAATTCCAGAATGCATAAAATTATATCTAGCATAAAATTTATTGCAATTCAACACAGTGAGACTCACATTTGAATCATGTCAATAATATATACAATGGATTGCATTACAGCTTAAAACACAAATAAAATAGAACAATCAAACAACTATTTACAATAAATACTCTTCAATAGTATAATGGGCTCTATCAGGAAATTTTGCAAAGCTTTTTTAAATTTACAAACATTTTTTTCAAGTTTAATTTCTTTTGGTAAAGCATTATAGAATTTTACCCCCATAAAACTAGGCATCTTCTCAGAAAAACAAAGCCTGCGACCCTTAATGTAGAAATCCTTTTTTTTCTTGCATCATTAAGCATTAGGTAATATTAAAAGTGGATTTAATTTTGGTGATAATTTGAAGCACTCCACAAACTTTTGTCCTTCAAGTTCCTCATAAGGAAAATTTCATAGGCATCTTCTGAACTACAATTAGCAAATAAGGGATGTATCTCAGAGGTTTTACACAACTTTGCTCATTATCAGCATTATCTGTTAATTCATAGACCAAAATCAACGAAAACATCAAAGTATCTAACTCAACTCACTTTCTTCACTGCCATACAGCTTTCTCAACCAAATTTCAGCCATTTAACCCAATGATGCGGTGTTTTCAATTCAGTTTTAAGTTTTCAGTCCAATTTCCTAGGAAGCATCACTGAAAACTGAACTGAAAGGATACACAAATATGGTGAAAGAAATGTGCCTCACTAAAAAAAGAAATTAATACAGCTAAAAAGAATCACTTTAATAATTTCTTAGAAAAAGTCGATTACAGGACAGATGGCACCAAAGACCATAAGTTCATAAAAAAAATGTCAAGGGCAGGAAAGAAAGCAACAGCACACCTATCATACACAACAATAAAATGTTAACAAATGATGCAGCCATAGCTGAAACATTCAATAAATATTATGCTAATTCACATAAAGTAACAAGAAATAATAAAAAGGAGCGTAAACAATTTAAGAAAGATTTGAAACAAGAAAGAGAATGTGGTCCTAACACTCAATAAAATATCTTTTTTCAAAATTTTAATATGCAAGAACTGAACATTGCAATTAATAATCTAAAAAACAAAAAGTCTCCCGGACCAGATCAGATACATCCAGAGTTCATAAAAAACCTTGGAAAAGCAGCAAACCAACAACTACTAAAACTCTACAATTTATCCTAGAAAATCACTGTACCTGCTGAATGGTGAAAAGCAATAACTGTTCCACTCTTGAAGAAAGATAAAACAGCATCAGAAATAAAAAAATTACAGACCAGCATAATAGCAAAAGTGATGGAAAGAATGGTGTCAAATAGGTTAAATTCGTTTCTAGAATCCCAAAATTTAATTTCCTCATGTCAAGCTGGATTCAGAGATTTCCACTACATGAACAAATCTTACTTCTCAGTCAAGAAATCAAAGACTTCTTCAATAGAAAAAAAGATAATGTATCAGTTTTTATTGATTTCCAAAGTGCATATGATTCTAGTACCTGGGCGACCGAGCTTCACTCGGCGTTTTTCGCCTCTGTTTTTGTGAAATCTTGTTTTTTGTGGGAGAAGATACTTATTTAGATAAACTGAAAGTCAAAACGTTAACTAAATAACAATTTTAGTCGCAATTGTGAAGAGTCATTTCCGAGATACAAATATTTCATAAACACCATCATTTCAGCTGTAAAGCATCTACTGCTGAACACAGACCTCCCCCATAGATATCTACCCAGTTTGACGTTTTTGTTGAGCATTTGTTCCATTATGGAGTTCAATTCCTTGCTGCTGCTATTGACTCCAGGGCGTTAACACATTTGCCAAGGTCCTTCATCTTTCCATCGAGTTCTTCCATGGCTTCCTTTACCCTGGCCAGTCGCTCGTTAGTATTCTCCGATAGATCTATCTTCATATTAGACGTCTTCATCTTTTCTGTTTTGGAGTTTACATTTTCAATTTGCCTTCCATTTTTGTTTCCATTTTGTCCATTTTTGTTCCCATATTCTCTATTCCGTAGTTTATATTTTTCCAATTCGGTTTTCATATTTGTTTCCTCTGTCGCATTCCGGAATTCATTTCATTTCCCATTATGTCCATCTTGGCTAACATTTGTTTCATCAACTGTTCCATATTGTGCTTTTCGGTGCACTCCTGACTTAATTGTGATTGCTTTACATTTTTTAACTATTTCTTTATTTTGTATTAAAACACCGGAGCAACACTAAGCAAAAGCACTGTTGAGCAATAACAAATACTACAGGTGGAAAAGCTGGTTGATAAGCCATGTGAATGTACTATGCATTTCTGTTTCAATCATATAGAAAATTGTATGAATTGTTCGTAATTGTTCGCCGAAGTGGGAGTAGTGAAAGAAATGTGATTGTGTTTAGTAAAACAAAAATGAGTACAAAAACGTGTGAACGTTATACGTTGCACTTATATTTCAAGTGTATGGAAAAATGTATGGATTGTTTGTAGAAGAGGGAGTAGTATGTTAGGTAAAAGAAAAGGGAGTAGAGAAAAACATGTGAACGTAATACGTTGGGTGGTAAAATCGATTGCATAAAAACCTTCGCCATGAAAACAATTAGATATGTCACTTTTCATGGCGATCGGTCACCTGTTTTGGAATTTACCCACTCTTCAACATATGATATCTATAGGCGTTGGTATGTATGAAGTTGATAAAAGATAGGGAATAACGTGTGTGAATTGTTACGTAAAACAAAAGTGAGTAGAGAAAATAGTACGAATGTAATACATTGTATTCTTTTTCAAACATATCAAATTGTATGAATTATATGTTGAAGGGCGAATAGCGAAAGAAGACTGATGGTGCCTCATAAAGCAAGAATTAGTAGAGGAAGTTGTATGAATGTAATACGTTGCATTTAATTCAATCATAGAATATTATATTAATTGTATGTTGAAGGGCAAAGAGAGGATAAATGAATGTGCTACGTAAAAGAAATGCGAGTAGAAAGCCATTTGAAAGTAATATATTGTGTACTAAAATTGTTGCCATAAAAAATTTCCCCATAAAAAATACATATACGTACCGAATTTCGCAGTGATCGGTTAAGTGGTTTTCGAGCTTAACAGTTGGATATATATATAAACAACCAAGTTGTATAGATGATATGAATTGTTTGCAGAAGAGTGGAGAAAGAGATATGAATGTGTTACCTAAAAGTGAGTATAGTAAACAGTGTGAATGTAATATACAGCATTTCTACTTCAAACATGCACAAAATTGTATGACTTATTTATAGAAGAGCGAGTAGAGAAACAATTATGAATGTGTTTCCCAAAAGCAAGTAGAGAAAACAGTGTGCATATAATATGTAGCATTTCTATTTCAAACATGCACGAAATTGTATGACTTATTTGTAGAAGAGCGAGTATAGAGAGATGTGAATGTCTTACCAAAAAGTGAGTAGAGAAAACAGTATGAATATAATAGAGAAAGAGATATGAATGTGATAGCTAAAAGTAAGTAGAGAAACCACTGTGAATGTAATATGTAGTAGGCATCTCTATTTCAAACATACAGAAAATTGCATGACTTATTTGTAGAAGAGTGAGTAGAGAAAGAGATGAGAATGTGATACCTAAAAGTGAGAGGAAAATACAGTGTAAATGTAATAGCATTTCTATTTCAAACACAGAACATGGTATGACTTATTTTAAAAGTGGGGATAAAAGTGTTTTTTGGTGCAAAATCACGTTTTTTATGGAAAATTGTTTATAGAAGAGTGAGTAGAGAAATAAATGTGAATGTGTTACCTAAAAGTAAGTAGAGATAACACTGTGAATGTAATATGCAGCATCTCTATTTTAAACATACAGAAAATTGTGTATTTATTTGTAGAAGAGTGAGTAGAGAAAGAGATATGAATGTGTTACCTAAAAGTGAGAGAAGAAAACAGTGTGAATGTAATAGCATTTATATTTCAAATATATAGAACATGGTATGACTTGTTTTAAAAGTGCGAATAAAGATGTTTCTTGGTGCAAAATCACTTTTTTATGGAAAATTGTAGAGTAGAGAAAGAGATGTGAATGTGTTACCTAAAAGTGAGTAGAGAAAACACTCTGAAGGTAATATGCATGTATACACAAATTTAATCAAATCTTTGGAGTCGTTACTGAAATACCAGGAATATATATACAAGAATTGTGGAGTAGAAGCGGGAATAAAAAAATTTTATTTTTTATGCAAAATCACATTTTTTCGGGAATTACACCTATATAGCTGAACTTAAAAAGCAAAACCCTATCTGAATACAAAATTTGATAGAAATTGTTAGAGCCGTTTCCAAGTTGCTCGGAATATATATATACACAAGAATTGCTCATTTAAATATATAATAATATGCAGAACAAAACTGCTAAACAAAGTAAAAAAAATAGGGATACAAGGTCCAATGTTTTCATGGCTGTCATTTCCTAACACGCTTTGTTGCTACCAGATATGGGAGAAATATTTCATAATATAAACAAGTACACCGCGGCTTACCACAAGGTGCAGCACTACACCTTTTAATATATTTATTAATGATCTGCCACAACAAATACAAGAATCAAGTGTGAAGTGTGCACTATTTGCTGATGACTTAGTAATGTGGACTTCAAAACCAAAAAACAAAAGTACAGAACTAGAAAAAACCATGCAACAATCCTTAACCAAGCTAAAAAAGTGGACCAAACAAAATTTAATGACTGTTAATACAACAAAATCAAACTACCAAATCCTTTCAGTAAGAAAAAAACCACTAAAAATAAAACTACATTTTGAGGGTCAACAATTACCAGAAACAAAGGAAGCAAAGTATTTAGGAGTTACATTTGATACCAAACATACATGGACCAAACAAATAGAAAATGTGGTACAAAGAGCAGAGAGGCGCCTTTCACTGTTAAAACGTCTAACAGGAATGAAGTGGGGATGTTTCAGAGCAACTCGTAACACAAAATACAATGTATATATAAAGCCATTATTTACTTACTGCAGCGAAGTTCTTGTCAAATCTTTCAAAACAAAGTCTGAGATTAATTACAGGTGCTATCAAAACCACACCAATAGCAGCTATGGAAATACTAACCAACCAATGCCCCATTGAATATGAAATAGAAAAAGCGGCTCTTATTCAACACTAAAAGTTGATCAGACTCCCATTCAATGGCACAAGAGAAATTTTACACATACACTAAAGACTCAGGAGAGCTTTCTTTCCAAAATTCAAGACATCAAGAAGAATGTATACCTTCCTAATTCAATGGAAAACTTCATATATAAAGTCAATCTGACACAAACATTAGACATCACATATTATTTACACCTGACAGAAGAAGTTAAGAAAAGTGATACTCCAACTAGTGTTCTAAAATTATTGGCATTAGAGACAATCCATACTAGATTTCCAGAACATGAATGGCTCCATATTTATACTGATGGATCATTTATATCAAACCGAGATGGAGCAGGGGCTGGAGTCACCTGTCACCTCTTTTCCTACTACAAGTCTTTATGTTATGGAACTACAAACTTTGATGGAGAAATTGAAGCAATTCGAATGGCCCTACAAAATCTTTTGTACAGAATTTCACATTTTCATCAAGCAGTTATTCTCTCAGACTCTAGGGCGGCAATTATAGCAATTACTTCCAAGTTGTCACCAAAAATCCAAACAATTATAGAATGTTGGAAAATCCTTACCCACCTAACCGCACTTCAAAAACACCTAGTCTCCAATATATACCAGCTCACTGTGGACTGAGTGGTAATGAGAAAGCTGATTTTCTTGCAAAAAAGAGTACCAGCAATGTGCAGAAATCTATAGTTAATCTACCATTTTATGCAGTTAAAAGATTAGTCAACTCTGAATTCAAAAAAATTATTGCAAAATATTACTATGAAAAATCAAAAAATAAAAGATGGGAACAACCAAACATTCAAACAGTAATTCCTGAGTATCCTCGAAAAATGGCAGTTGCGACCTTCAGATTGATTACAGAACATGATTGTCTGGCAAAACATTTAAACAGTATTGGGATATATTCTTCACCACTCTGTCCTCTATGTCAGTGGTGTCAACGTCACAGGTTCTTCGGGGCTCAACTGTGCATCAGCTACATGCAGTGGGCAAAACATGACGTAATACATATCAACACTAGGAGCTTTATCAATTGACACCTGTTTACTTGCAAGTTGGTCGTGTCCATGAATAAAACCTTTCTTGGAGTGCGTACACCTTATGAACTTTTTCTCTTCAGAGTTGCCTACAAGGATACATAGCACAGATACAAGTTACATCTGCGAAGGTGAACAGTACATCTCACACGTAAATAGAAAACTACTTGACGTAGTTATTAAAGTTGATTAAAATAGTTGCAACCTTCTTATCATTAGGCTGAATTATAGGTACTACTAAACCTACCCCAGCACTTGGGTTAGCATTCTCAAACTGGAAAGTACACCACTTACGCACTTACATGCCTCTTATAGATAGATGTTCTTATTAATTTTCAATCCCAGATATAAAAATGTCACTCTGTTTTGAATGAATGGATGAATGAATGAATAAATAAGAGAAAAATTACACGGTATTAATAATAGTGCTTTTAATATGAACTTGTATTAGATATAATCTATATTTATATAAAAAGTAAACAGCAGCTTTCAAATCCTGCTATGCCTTAAATGAATATTCTTAGCTATTTTGATTAAACATAATAGCAGAATATTTACTTGGATTATCTTCAAATCAGTGAAATAACACGAAACATTATTAGTAACAGGGGTTGGCGATTTCCTCCAAAATTAAAGGAAAGGACTACATGCAAGTTGTTTGAAAAATACTGTCCTTAAAGATACATATTTTAGTGCTAAGTGTCTGCATAATGAATTTAAGACAATCTTGCTGAAAACCTAAGTAAAATACCACATGTTACACATTTGTAGGATCAGTCACTTGGCATATTTTACAATTCACACACTTTTCAAAATTTGGCTTACAAAGATTCTAAGATTGGATGCCAAATTGCTATCCGAGAGTGTGTTTCTGTGGCAAGTTTTCAGAAGCTGCATTATAGAGAAACCCTGTTCACAAAGGTAGGTACTGCCAGACATTGCCATACTTTTTGCTGCGTTGGGAATCAAATTTGGGAAACATCTATTGTGAAGTTTCCGGTAGAATTCGATTAGCGCGTCTGAGCAAATTTCTCATGTACTGTACTTCTATCAGCTCCAGCTGAACTGCTGTATTATTTACTTTATCTACGTTCATAATGACTTTGTTGTATTTTTAATGCAAGATACTGGTTGCATATTAGGTACTGAATACTACTACCACAATGTTGCAGAGGAATTGTTTTCCCATTCGAAACATGCGAATTCAAATGACTCATGTATGTGCTCTCGGACGCAGCCATTGCTCTGCTTGCATCACACGGAAAACTGCACTGAACTGGTTTCTAAAGGACTGGCCCTCTATGCCCAGGGCACGGCGACTTGCTCTCTCCGTGGCATTGCCACTCGGGACCACGATTGACACCACTACTCTATGTAATCTGCAAGAGGAAATGGACCAAGACCACCTTCAAGTATGCCCGGCCACTTCTAGTGCCCCATACATCAGTGAAAAATATTGGAGAGCAAGAGGATTAATGACTTCATTGTCAGAAATCCAGCATTAGCTAACAACAACATACTGAGATAAGGAGAATTGTCTAACACTGCAACAGAAGGAGGCAAATTAGGAGATAGCTCTTCTTGAATCCATTTTTCTAAGTTCTCAAGGTTTATTTGTCCATGCTTGCAGTTGTCCCAGCCTTGTGCACGAGAAGAGAATTTTCGAGGAACCCATTTACACCACCTGCATAAACTGTTAACACCTATTTCACTTCTACATTAATGTCTGTATGAATGCCAAATTTCTCCTCACTTTGCTAGCAGTTGCTGAATGTTACGTTACTACCTACCCAGTGTCCATCAATATAGAACATATTTCTCTAACTTTCTTACAAATGCTATACTTTAATCAGATAATTGTGCCTCCAAGCCACAATATCAGGACATTCTATTAGTACTTTTCTTTAGTTCTGAAGACCTGAAATTGCCAAAGCAGACTTCATCCCCATGGAAAATGTATCTTTTCGTGAACAGGTAGCAATTTATCATAGAAACACCTTCACAAAGCCATGTATAATTCTCCGAATCACACACCTATCAAAACCATCCACATTCCTACAGTGTGTGTGTGGTCTTGTTTTCCATTGTTTCTCTGGAGTCATTAGCACACTGCTTTCACTTCTGATACTTAAATCTTGCACCTCTTCAGGAGTTTTTTATTATTCTTTCACAAACCCCTCTAAAAATGGCAGCTTTTGCTGCTGCTTGACTCAGTGAAAGTTTTATACACTTATTCCTAGCTTCCTCTGTCCCTCAATTACTTTCCTAATTATTTCTGTGTCATCAGAATGTATTACTCTTTTTCTGTCTCTTACACATAACACTTGTGACTCGAGCGATTTTACAATTTAAACTAAGAGAAATTAGCAGTGAGAAAACATAGCATGAGTAACACTGAAGGTAAGTTGGCAACGTAAACAGGGCATGATGCAGAACATTTGTACCTTTCAAAACTTTGGTTACACAATGTGGAATGTCTCTCCTCTCTTTCATTCCCCTAAGGCCATGAGCCGGAGTACATACACTTCTTCACTTTTACAGGTTTCCCACACATTGTAGGTGCAATTGACAGCAAGCATTTTCCTACTTTGTGTCGTTCGGTGAAAGTGATAGTTTTTGGAAATCAGAAAGGTGATCTCCAACGCAAATGTGAACATTAGGGACTTTGGAAAGGGTAGAGTGAGATTGAAAAATTGAATGCCATGAGTGGGATTTAAACCATGGATCTATTGGTTACCGTCTGGGACTTTGTTTCCAAAGAATTTAAACTGCATCATTCAAAGAACTAATTCATCAGAACTTCCCAAGTATTTTTCTTCCAGCATTGTTACTCATGCTTTTTGCACTATATATTGTTTAAATAGTTTTTCATTATCCCTTTTGCTTATGTTTTTCTCTTCTGTTATTGTACATAGTCTTAACCATAATCACTTCAACTAAACTGTGCAAATAAAACAATATTCTGCATAAAATAGGGAAACTAGAAATAGGTATAGATAATGGCAACAAAGGGGATATATAGGCACAAAATGTTGTAAATGTAAAGAGTAAAATATGTGAAACAGAAATAGGCAATATAGAAAATCAGGAGGAAACAAAGTCAATCTGTATGGTACCAAGTGTGAGTTGTAAAAGCAAAGAGAGTATAACATTATATCGTCAAAATGCACAGTATATAAGTAATAAGAGAATACAAAGAATTCATTTAAAGGAGATAAAACCAAATGTCTTAATAATTACTGAACATGGTTTAAAATCAAAGGAAATATTAGTAAATAATTATGAAAGTTACACTTAGGGACATATTACAGTAGACAAGAACACAACAGTGGGGCAGTGGCAATCTATGTGGATGAGTCAATAAAATTTAAAGAAATAGTTTGTAGCAAATTTTTTGCAGAAATGAAACGTGAACTAGCACCTTTAAAAATTTCTTTGAAGAAACAAAACATGGTACTGTATAGATAACGTATTTACAAATCTAATTGAAAATGAAAGGGAAACTAACACATTAAAAGCAGGAGTAGTGGATCATTTTGGACAGATCAAAAATTAAATATCATTAATCAATATATTTGGCCTGGATTAGTTTATTCCCTTCAAAGTACACCACTGAATAAGACTAGGACTAATTAGAGCTGGTTGGGAGGCTTATATACAACATTTCAATATAGCTCAGAAGCTTTCACAAATACAAGATGATCATCTACGCTTGTGTCGAGATACTCAAAAAGAGAAGAAAGAAGCACTTTCCAAGTTGAACATTGACATTAATGATGAAATCATGTCAAAATCAGGACGATGGCTTCAAAAACAATTACAACTTAAATCGTTTGATGCATGGTGTCAGCTACCTCACAAGGGAAAGGGGATTGAGACATATAAAGAGAATCCCAGAGCCAATTCGTGGATGAGCAACAGAAAAATCCTGTCATGTTCTGAATGGACTAATGCCATCAAAATGTCATGTAACACGTCAGCAGTAAGATCTGTGCCTGGAAGAAATCAGCGAACAACACTATGTTAGCACTCAAATTGTAAAGAAGTGGAAACCCTTGGGCATGTACTAGGATATTGCCCAAAGGGAGAATTACTTCGCAACACTCGTCACCGTGTGCGTTCATCAATTTCTACAGCCCTTCGTAGAGCCAATTAGGAGGTCTATGAAGAGGTCCATTGCCCGTCTGAGGATGGTAGCCATCGAAGAGCAGATATCGTAGCCATTAAGAGGGATGCAGGAAAGGGTCTCATTCTTGATCCAACAGTAAGAATGGAGCAACATTTACAGCAGGCGACACAGGTGAACGAGGAAAAGGAAGCCATCTACCAACCATGCATTCCTCACCTTAGTGAGAGATATAATGTACCTGAAAATGCATGGGAGGTAAAAGGACTACTCTTTGGTGCCCGCGGAACAAGTTTTAAATTCACAAGTACCTGCCTCAAAACACTGGGTGTGCAATGGTTCGAAATTGTAAATATATGTTTACATGTCCTAAAAGACTCTCTATATATTTTAAATAATCACTTGTATTCAATGTGTTAACTGTTATCTGCTTGTTATAACCATTTAATGTTTCTTTAGATATTTTGAATCTTAATTTTAATCATTTTTTTTTCTTCTTAAAATTGACTTTGTCATATATCTTTGTATTCTGGATCTTTATGGTCACCTGCAATGTCAGGCAGATGTCACAATTTTTGTTTGTGAAATATACATACTATGAAAAATCAAAAAATAAAAGCTGGAAACTACCAATCATTCAAACAGTAATTCCTGAGTATTCTCGAAAAATGGCAGTTGCAACCTTCAGGTTGATTACGGGACATGATTGTGTGGCAAAATATTTGAACAGAATTGGGATATATTCTTCACCACTCTGTCCTCTATGTGATCTGCAAGACAAAATGGACCAAGACCACCTTCAAATATGCGCGGCCACTTTTAGCGCCCCATCCATCAGTGAAAAACATTGGAGAGCAAGAGGATTAATGACTTCATTGTCACAAATCCAACATTAGCAAACAATATATTGAGACAGAATATTAGAGGACCCCAAAAGAAAGTCGTTCATGTAAATGTTTGTTAAAAGTGTAATTCGTTTTTTGATGTTGGTATGAGATAATTAAATGACGAAAACATGTTGATAAGGTTCATTGTTACGAACAACTAAGTTTGCACAAAGACGTCATAAATCTTTCCATATTTGATTTTAATATATGTGTATAAATATTATAATTGTTTGTGTTCCATAATAAAAGTAGGGGACGATGAATGGGATCGCTTCCCTAACGAGAAAGAACTATTTGCGCGGATGAATAGCGCGGATGAATATGAAAAAGGCGGTGTCGCGTCAAACGACGCCAAAAAACAGTTCACTAGCGTCTCCGTATCCGGCATGGATGGACGCATTTTTATGTGTACGCGTCATGAAATAGTAAAAGTGAATTTACTAAGTGTTTAGAGACCTTTAATTAAATTTCGGCGATGCTAGGGAAGTTGATCCGCTAAAGTAAGACTTTCTACTGTGATATGATTTAAAAATTGTGAACAAGAAGGTGCAAATAAAATGTTTGACTAAAGTTAAACCCGAGTATATGTTCATTTCATCCGTTACCAAGCCCTGAGATCAAAAAGATCTCATTAGCTTAAAGACACAGCGTCATTAATAATCGCAAAAACCGCACCAAAATGGCTTGCCCAACTCGAATTTAGGATGGGATGGAAATTACGGGAAATGAATTTATGCGATATACAAAGTGACGCCATGTCATCGCGCCAAAAGGAAAGAAGACGCCATTAGACCATCGTTTGATATCGACATCAGAACACCGATGAACGGATAATCAACGATACATCAGAACACCGATGCACGGATAATCAACGTGGGAAAACACCGGAGCACGTCTAGCGAAGTCAACTGCCCAGGAGACGTACATAACTGGACAAATCAACGAAAAAAAAAAAGTAGGATCAAAAATTTTTATTTTTACATCCAGTTTATTTTCATTTTTATGTTACTGAGAAGCGGCAAAGTAGTGGGACTTTTAACCCTAAGTGAATTGAATAAAGAAACTAAAATGTCGCGAAAAGAGATAGAAACAGGAGTGGGGGAAGGGGCAGATAGGCCTAGTTATCAAATAGAACCAGAAAGTGAGGAGCAGGTAGCGATAGGAAAAGACCAAAGGTTATTAATGATCATGTTTGAAAGACTAGAACAGAATATGAAGGAAATAGGTCAGAAAATGGAACAAAACAAGGTAGAATTAGGTCAGAAAATGGAACAAAATAACGCAGAATTAAAACAGAACATAGAACAAAGTTTAGGTCAGAGTATAGGTCTGAAACTAGAACAGAATAAGGAAGAGATAGGTCAGAAAATGGAGGAAGTGAGAAAGGACATAGAACAGAAAATAGAATTAGGAAGACAGGAGTGCAAAGCAAATATGAAGTAATGGAAACTAATTTAAAATTGGTACATAAAAACTTAAATGAGACAAAGGAAGCCTTAGAAGCTAGGATAGAAATCATAGGAGATAGGATGGGAAAAATAGAATCAGAAATGAGAGAAAATAAGATTGTATTAGAAGGAGAAATTACTAGATGTAGAGATGAAATAACAGAATGTAATACAAGTGTAGACTGTAAGATTACAAATGTAAAAGCAGAAGTAACTGAGGAGTTAAGGAAAGAGATTGAGGTAGTAAAGAAAGACATTATTAATGAAACTGTAGAACAAATTGTAATTCCTAAAATTAAGACGATGACAAATGTAGTACATTTGCAACAGGATGCTATAAATGATATGAAACAAAGTCACTTAGAAATAAAGAATGATTTAAAATCAATTTGTGAAGAAATGAAAAAAGGGAAAGAAAGTTTAAGAGGTAGAACTGGAACTTAAAAATTCAATGCCACAACTGGGATTTGAACCACAGACCTTCCGATGGCGAAAGGATGGAGAACACAAGACAGCGGTACCACGACACAATACCGACGGGTGAATCGAGATACAGAACATATACATATCATCGTGGAAGACCAAGAGACTGTACCCATCAAGTGAACCACATACGATTCTGTAGGGAATACTTCAACAACCAAAGACCGTCATACAACAGGGGTTCACGCCAAAGGGGCAGAAACCAATGGAACACCGGCAACATAAGACAACAAGAACAGGATGAAAATGTGCCAAATAGGGCAGATGTTGCACGGAATACAGAAACAGCAACCACTACTACCACTCAGGGAAATTACCATGACTAAGTTCGTCCCAACCGAGTGGATGACGAACAACAAAATCTCAGCAATTTACAATTGACATCGACACATGATGACCACACAAAAGGGAAAGATGGAACTACTGTACACTGGACCACTGGTCATAACAAAACAGCTGGGTGACCATACGTATGAGTTACAGAATACAAATGGCAAGATGGAAGGAAGATATAAAAATAAATTAATACCATACAAAGAAAGGACCAAATAGTCTTTGCCAACAAACATATAAGGCAGAAATAGTAGAGATGATGGAAAACAATAATTTTTAATGGGTTACTTATAGAAGATCATGTTCAGATTGGAAAATACAACAAGAAAGAAAATCAACATAGTCATTGGCTATATTGACCACAAAGAGCATTGTCAACAAAGACAGATGAAGACACTGATTGTCATTAAAGAAATGAATTATAGCGACGGAAAATAATGTGTTTTTGACATAAGGATGTCAGGGACAAAAATAACAAGGAATCAATTGTGATGACAAAGATAAAATATTTTGACACAAAGATGTCGAGGGTGAATTGAGAAGAAAAATAATACAACTGCAGAATAATTATAAGTATAGAAGTTTTCTCTTATAGAGATAAGAGACAAAGAGGTGACAATTAGTGAAGTAAGAAAAACCATAATCAGAAAAGCAATGCCCATGAATTAAGATGGATAGAGCCAATGCTAAGCTTGAAGAAATGTTGAACTAAATAATAATGAATAAGAACCCAATTAAAAAAAATGGTACCATTAGTAACATCAGAGTTTAAGAATCGACTCAACGACCTGCCTATACATAATAAGCTTACAAGACAAAGAAGGCAAAGAACTGAATAAAATATTGCCATAAATATGATCATAATCATTAGCTCAAAATTTGTATCCTGTTTTTCTCTCCTCATAACAAGGAACATAAATCAAAAGCTACATAATAAACCATGATACACTTAAATTATATTTGTGTCAATGTCAAATGTACAATAACTGAGTATGTGTTGTATAAGAACTGAATATGTGTTGTATAATAACTGAATGTGTTGTATAATAACTGGATATGTTGTATAATAACTGGATATGTTGTATAATAACTGAATGTGTTGTACAATAACTGAATATGTATTGTATAATAACTGGATATGTTGTATAAAACTGAATGTGTTGTACAATAACTGAATATGTATTGTATAATAACTGAATACGTGATGTATAATAATTGAACAAGTATTGTGTAGTAACTGAATATGTGAAATTTACAAAGACATGCTGTGCCATGCCAAAACAAAAGACAAAGACAAATAGCAAAGGAGACTGTAAAAAAAAAAAAAAAAAAAAAATATTGTACAAAGTGATTGCATCAGAGGAGTAGGGAGAAGTATTGTATTGTGTTTCAAGATTGTAAATATAGGTGACAACTTGAAAAACAAAACAAGGGGCATGTGAGACAGAATATTAGAAGACCCCAAAAGAAAATCGTTCATGTAAATGTTTGTTAAAAGTGTAATTCGTTTTTTGATGTTGGTATGAGATAATTAAATGATGAAAACATGTTGATAAGGTTCATTGTTACGAACAAGTAAGTTTGCGCAAAGATGTCATAAATCTTTCCATATTTAATTTTAATATATGTGTATAAATATTAGAATTGTTTTTGTTCCATAATAAAAGTAGGGGAGGATGATTAGAGATCGCTTCCCTAACGAGAAAGAACTATTTGGTGAATAGCGCGGATGAATATGAAAAATGCGGTGTTGCGTCAAACGATGCCAAGAAAACTGTTCACTAGCATCTCCGTATTCGGCATGGATGGACGCATTTTTATGTGTGCGCGTCATGAAATAATAAAAGTGAATTTACTAAGTGTTTAGAGACCTTTAATTAAATTTCGGCGATGCTAGGGAAGTGGATCCGCTAAAATAAGACTTTCTACTGTAATACGATTTAAAAATTGTGAACAAGAAGGTGCAAATAAAATGTTTGACTAAAGTTAAACCCGAGTGTATGTTCATTCCATCCGTTACCACGCCCTGAGGGAAATAAGAGCCACATCACTCAAACAAGAAGCCACCCTCAAATAAAAACAGCACCAATATCTAAAAAGAAGAATACAGTGAATTACGATAAATCATAGAAATAGTACAGAAGTTGTAGAAAAAATAAAATAAAATACAATTTCCAAATTGTTCGGCAAGGTATACTGCAAGGCTTGAAACTAAGTCAATTTTTATATCTAATATATACGAGGCACTCAAGGCTAGACAATGGTAAGCCACCTTAAGTGAATTTTACAGGAGAGGCATATTGAAGTTTAAAAAATTCCATAAATCAGATGATGTGCATGAGGAGAATTTTAATTTTATTATGAGATACTTATATATTTAGGTATCCTTGTCACATAGAATGGAACATTTTTTATTACTTTAAATAGTGCAAAACCATAATAAGTACAAGGAATACATAAAAATTTGTGGCTTATCACTATATATCACCAATGTTTCAATGCCAACTTTTGGTTTCATTGATATCCATCTGTGTCATTCAAAAAGCTGCCATCAATTAATTCAGGTTCACCAAATTGCTCTGTGGCTTCATGTTGAATTCACGGATAAATAATATCATGATGCACTGCAAGTATATACGGAAGGAAGTCCATGTCAGTTTCCTATGCAGTATAGATATTTACCGATTAAATTTTGGTGTTAAGGTCTCAATTCTGATGTCTGCGTAGACGGCCATGCTTCTTGACATTAATTTCACATAAATCTCCATGAACAGTGCGCTTCAATCATTTCTGACGGCAAGTACTTGGAGATCTTATTTCGTTGGCAGATATTTTCTGTTTGGTTGGATAACTCAAGTACTCCTGGTGCTTAAAGTTAAAAATGATTCTATGTTTACATTTTAGGAAACAAAATCCTATTCATAATTTAATAACATTAATAAAACTTTTGTGTGCTGGTTCTACATAGAGTATTAGCGATTATTAATTAAATAAACATAACTTACTTTCATGATATTCTTAGATTCTGATTGAGCCACTTTTAAGTACATATCAGATTACTTCAGTGTTCTCCTTTAGCACTTGTACTCAACTCTAGTGTTCGCTGCTGCTATCAATGCTGCTTAACCTTAGCAGCCTCTCTAACAACAGGAGTTAACGTTTTCTCCTTGTGACGGAAAATAAAATGCAAACGTTGCTGATGTATGAACCAACAAAACCACAATGCAATTTAACACCTATTTAATGGCAAGCCACAGTAACGCCTACAGTAGGCCTCTAGTGATGTCCATCACAAGTATAGCAATCATTCATGGTTAATGGTTTTCAGATAAATGTCCTAGAAATTGTTGCACACCTAACATTCCATTAAATATTAGCATTATGTATGAATATTGCATGTACTGTACTTTAATGATAAGCCACAATATAATGTGCTATAATATGGCATGCCACATAATTACATTTTGTGATGCTTACCTCTAATGATGAGAGATCACATGGATTTGATGATAATCTACATCTGTAAAGTTTCATTGCATGGGGACTCACTTTCAGAACAATTGGCTTGCATGTAGGTTTCATAATACATTATCTCATCGGAACAGCTTGTGCCGTTTCTTTTGCAAGACGCATTTTACATCTGGCTTACCACACTAAAGCACTAAAATGGTGTGTTATTTCTTGGTGCTATACATAGCAACCGAGTTTGTGTTACCTTCTCTCAGTTTCTTCAAACACCACTCCACCTATGGCTTGCCATCCCCTAGCACGTATGAAAAATGAATCTCAATTTTGCTCAAAGTGTGGCTTACCATGATCTAGCACCAAGCATCTCATAAATCAATGATATTTTGAATTAGTAGCAAGAAACAGAAATGTAGCAACAGGATATGCAGATGATATGACAATAGTAATTAAGGGTAAGTCAGCTGCTGAGGTAGAATCAAAAGCAAATCAGCTAATGGAAAAAATAAAATAATACTATATAATTATTATATAATTATATAGTACAAGCTGTGTGTGGGCAATGTTTGAGAAGTAGAACTGGAACTTAAAAATTGGAACCACAGACCCTCCTCTTACCAGACAGGTGCTCTAACCATTAAGCTACTGTGACAACCTGCCAGAATGACATTGAATTCTCAAACCAGTTCATATTTTTCCAGGTAAACTACAAGATACAACAAGAAATAAATGAAGGAAAAAATACCAGAGATTCAGTACACAAATTTTTTTAGGAGTCGTAATAAGCAGTTAAATTGGAAGCCATATATAACCCATATAAAAAAGAAGATTAATACTGGCTTATATATAATGAGAGAGGTGAGAAAAATTTAAAATTATTTTGTTGTTTAACGACGCTGTCAATTGCCAGGATCACATCAGCGTCGCCGGTGTGCCGGAATTTTGTCTCACATTTAAAATATGTGATAAGGAAATTTATTTGACGTTGATAGTGATAACTTAAAAAGGGTAATTCATAAATTAAAGAGAATAAAGCATTTAGTACTAATAAATAATAATAATAATGATAATGATGATGATGATAATAATAATAATGTGATAATTTGAAACTAATACATGTCAATATAAAGATAAAACTTTAAAATAGGGGTAGAGGGTAGGTTTGAAAACAAGAACAGCGGAAGAGCAACAGTCTTTATTATTTACATCAATAAACTTACTGTTGTTTTTAAACACATAGGCTGTGTGTGGGCAATGTTTGAGAGGTACAATTGGAACTGAAAAATTCAATGCCACAGAAGTACTTACGATAATAAGTCACCATTGGGGCATCTCTTATGAGACTGCCTTTGTGGTTTACCAGGAGAAATACGAATTGGTTAGAGAATTCAATTTTAAGGGTCTGTGGTTCAATCCCAGCTGTGTAATTGAATTTTTCAGTTCCAATTCTACCTTCAAGCAATGGTCATTTATAAACTGAGCGTCGTATCTCTCACGTCTTGGGTGATAGAAGTACAACTCGCAACGCTGGTCCGTAATCCTGGGCAGATGCAAGGGGTACATACTGTCAAAGTTTGTGAAATCTATCGATAAACCAAAGGGTTTATTACAGTTTATTTATATATAATGTGTATCTTTAGTGAATTGTGAAGTACCATCTTTAAGAAGATTTAATTGCCGGCATATCCCATCATACAGTATAAAGTAATACGTCATTTAAGTATTTTAAAATTTGCATCCAGCGTCATCTTTCATAAAATCTGCACATACCCTGAGATTAAGACCTTCATTGTTCGAACTATACAGGAAAGATCATCTACAAGAACCAGCAGTGCATTGCCAAACAACAGAGTTCATTATCAGCTTTAATCATCAGTCTGACAATGTACAACAATGTCAGGCAGTAAACTTCTATTTTGCTTACCAACCATCACCTGAACCCTTGTAACGTGTTTGTTACAAACGGAATAATACTGCTAAAAAAAAGAAGGAATTAGAATAATAGGTAATGTAAATAGAAGATACAAATAGATCAATAGTATCTGGGCGACCGAGCTTTGCTCTGTGTTTTTCGCTTCTGTTTTTGAGAAATCTTTTAATTTTTTTTTTCTTATGGGAGAAGATACTTAGATAAACCTGAAAGGGAAAACGTTAACTAAATAATAATTTTTGTTGCAATTGTTAAGAGTCATTTCCGAGATAAAAGAGGTATAGAAATACGTACAAATATTTCATAAGCACCATTTCAGCTGAAAAACGTCTACTGCTGAAAGCAGGTCTGCCCCATAGATACCCACCTAGTTTGAGGTTTTTGTCAAGTATTTGTTCCACTATGGAGTTCAGTTCTTTGGTGCTGTGATTGACTCCAGGGTGTTAACACATTGGCCAAGGTCCTTCATATTTCCGTCGAGGTCTTCGTTGGCTTCCTTAACCCCGGCCAGTCGCTCGTTAGTATTCTCCGATAGATTTATCTTCATATTGGACATTCCCACCTTCATCTTTTTCATTTCGGAGTTTACATTTTCAATTTGGCTTCCATTTTTGATTTCATTTTGTCAATTTTTGTTCCCATATTTTCTATTCCATAGTTAACATTTTTCCAATTCAGCTTTCATATTTGTTTCCTCAGCTGCATTCTGGAATTCATTTCATTCCCCATCTTGGCTAACATTTGTTTCATCAACTATTCCATATGGTGCTTTTCGGAGCACTCCTGACACCAATTGTGATTACTTTACCTTTTTAGCTATTTCTTTATTTGTTATTAAAACATCGGAGTGGCACTAAGCAAAAGCATTGTTGAGGAATAAAGACTACAGGAAGAATAGCTGATTGATAAAGCCATGTGAATGTACTGCGCATTCCTGTTTCAATCACATAGAAAATTGTATGAATTGTTCGTAATTGTTCGTTTAAGCGGTAGTAGAGAAAAAAATGTGATTGTGTTTTACTAAAGAAAAATGAGTAGAAAAACCCTGTGAATGTTATACGTTGCACTTATATTTCAAATGTATGGAAAAATATAAGACTGTTTGTAGAAGAGGGAGTAGTATGTTAGGTAAAAGCAAATGGAGTAGAGAAAACCATGTGAACGTAATACGTTGTGTGGCAAAATGGACACCATAAAAACCTTCAACATGAAAACACTTAGATATGTCAATGTTCATGTTGATCGGTCAACCAGCTTTGGAGTTTACTCACTCTTCAACATACGATATGTATAGGCATTGGTATGCATGAAGTTGATAAACGACAGGAATAACAGGTGAATTGTTACGTAAAACAAAAGTGAATAGAGAAAATAGTATGAATGTAATACATTGTATTTCTGTTTCAAACATATAGCAAAATGTATGAATTTTATGTTGAAGGGCGAGTAGTGAAAGAAGACTGATCGTGTATCCTAAAGGAAGAATTAGTGGAGGAAATCGTGTGAATGTAATACGTTGCATTTATATTTAAATCATAGAAAATTATATGAATTGTATGTCGAAAGGAAAACAGAGGATACATGAATGTGCTACATAAAACAAAAGCGAGTGGAAAACCATTTGAAAGTAATATATTGTGTACTAAAATGGTTAACATAAAAACTTTCTCCGTGAAAGAATACATTTATGTGTTGAATTTTGTGATGATCGATTAAGTGGTTTTAGAGATTAACAGTTATACATATAGAAACATCCAATTTGTATACATATATAGATGATAGAAATTGTTTGTAGAAGTGAGTAGAGAAAGAGATACGAATGTGTTACCTAAAAGTAAGTAGAGAAACCACTGTGAATGTAATATGCAGCATTTCTATTTCAAACATACAGAAAATTGTATTACTTCTTTGTAGATGAGTGAGTAGAGAATGTGAATGTGTTATCTAAAAGTGAGATGAGAAAAAGAGTGTGAATGTAAATGCATTTCTATGTTCTACGTTTTTTATTTTTCTCCAATTGTAAAAAATTTTACAAGGATCGTCAAATTCTATGTACATACAATACAAGTTATTTACATAAATATGAGACTAGTTGAGAATATTGGGAAGTGCAATATACCATATTTTATCAATTTTTGTACTCTTCTACAGAGTAAAATGCCTTTTCTAATAGATAAGATTTAATATTCTTTAGTTTGATTTTTTCATTTGCTATCTGCTTAATTCTAGATGGTAGATGGTTGTACAGATCTTTGCTACTATTTTCTATGCACTTATTATTTAGACCACCTATAAGTCTATTTCTAAAATAAATTTCTTTTGTTCTAGTGTTATATTTATGGATATTGCTGTTTTTGTTTTGATTATAACTTTTTAATGTGAGTTTAGTACATTCATATATATACAAAGAAGGCAACGTTAGAATATTTAGTTTTTAAACACATTTCTACATGAATCTCTTTTTTCTATTCCTGCAATTAAGCGTACTGCTCTCTTTTGCAGCCTAAACAGCCTTAGAAGTAATGTTTTATGTGTTGTGCCCCATAATATCACTCCATAGTTTAGGTGCGAGTGAATGAAGGCATAGTATACTTGCTTGACACTTCTTTTATCTATTATTTGTGTTATTTGTTTTAGTACATATAAACCTGAATTAATCTTGCTTATGACTTTTCCAGCATCCATATTCCATTTCAAGTTACTGTCTATTATTAATCCTAGGAAATTTGTTTTATTTACTTGTTGAATTTCTCTGTTTTCTATTTTTATCTTTATATTTGCATTTGTTTGTTTTTTGTTACCGAGACTAATTTGCATCCACTCTGTTTTGTTTGCGTTTAATACCATACCTAAATTTTTTAGATGTTGACTGACTTTTTCTAGTAGAGTATTTGCCCTAATTTGTAGCTCTATTTCTGTTTTTCCTGTAACTACAATCGTAGTGTCATCTGCATAACCTATTGCTATTCCCCCAGCTTCTTGAATTATTTTAAATAAACTGTTTATGTAGAGTAAGAATAGATACGGTCCTAATTTTGAGCCTTGTGGTACTCCATGTTTTACTTTTTTGAATTGTGATCAAATTTTTGTTAGCTTTCCACTTACATTGTGTATTATTTCAACGCATTGTTCTCTATTTTGTAAATAAGAGCCAAGCCACTTTAATGGTGTGCCTCTAATTCCATTATTTTCTAACTTTGTCATCAATGTTTCTATGTTAACGCAATCAAAGGCTTTAGAAAGATCAAGGAATATTGCGATTACATATTCCCTTCTATTTAGAGCATTTATAATAATGTCATTTCCTTTACAAATTGCTTCTATTGTAGACTTTTTCTTTTGAAACCCAAACTGGCATTTTGATAAAATTTGAAACCTATTACAGAAACTTTGTAGCTGTAAGAGAAATAATCCCTCTACTATTTTAGAGAAGGTTGAGCATAAAGATATAGGTCTATAATTTTCCATTTCCAGTTTAGAGTTTTTTTTCTTGTAAATTGGTCTAACTACAACTTGTTTTAAATTATTGGGAAATATTCCCGAGTTGAAAGACTGATTAATTGAGTGAGTTAGTATTTCTGTAATTTCATATTTGCAGCATTTGATTATCTCATTTGTAAATTCATCCAACCCACTGGATCTTTTCTTTTTTAGTGAATTTATCTGTGCAAGAACTTCAGCCTCATAAATTTGCCTAAGCACCATAGAGTTACATACATTTTTCTCATTTATCGGCACATACTGGATTTGTTTTATTCCTAATTTTGTAACAATGTTTACATAGTGTTCATTGAAATGGTCAGCTATCTTTATAGGGTCTTGTATCACTTGACTGTTAATTTCAATGGACATATTTTCCTGCCATTTTTGTTTGTTTTCCTTATGTATTGAGTTTATGATGCTCCATGTAGCTTTAATTTTATTTTCTGCATTTGTTATCTGATGTGTATTATGTAACTTCTGTGCTTCTTTTATTACATTATTTAAGATTTTATTATATTTTTCTATATAATCATAAGATTTGTCATCAAGATTAGGGTGTTTTAAACTATTTAAAAACTGTATACGCTTTTTGGAGATATCTATGCCTTTAGTGACCCAATTATTACCTTTCGGTGTTTTTAATTTTACTTTACGGCACGGTTGCATCCAAACATTTTCCTAAGATTATATCTAGGCAATCAAATTTATCATTTATTTCATTTTCTTTACGTATATCTGCCCAATTTATTACTTGAAGATGTTGCCTTAACGCTTCTATTGTATTTTTATTTACAAGCCTTTTAATTTCTGTTATATTATCAGTATTATTTTTTTGTTTACCTAAGGTTTTAGTTTCAATTTGTTGCCCAAAATGATCGCTAATTCCCATTTTTACGATTTTGCTACTCCAGTTCTCTAGTTTTAAGTTTGTGTACATGTGATCGACGCAGGTAGAGGAGTAGTTTGTTACCCTTGTGGGTCCCGTTTTTGTTAAGGTTAAGTTGTTTCTCTCTAGTACTTCTAGTAGCAATTTTGTCTTTCTATTTTCTCCAATTACATCTATGTTGAAGTCCCCCATCACGATTATGTGTTTATTTTTTATTATGCTATGTAAACAGTCTTCAAATATTTTAAGGAATTCTTTTTTGTTTGCCATTGGAGGACTATATACCCCTAATATTATGAGGTTTTTCTTTTCAAAAGTAACCTCTATTGCAGCTAATTCACAACACATTTCTACACTATACTTTTTACAATCAATTTCTTTGTACTTTAGCCCATTTTTAACATATATTACCACTCCTCCACTTTTATGTTTTTCCCTACAAAAGCTGGGCCCTAGAGTATAATTTTCGTAATTATTTACCTTTATTTCTTCAGATTTAATGCCATGTTCGGAGAAAATGATAACGTCCAGCTGCATAGTTAGTACATTTTGCTCAATTAGTGCCCTTTTGTTCGCAATCCCTTGAATATTCTGATGCAGTATTTTAAAGGTTTTTTGTTTAAGCTTGTTTTTTGTTACTGTGTTAGTTGTGTGATTTGGCTGATTTAGTAAATTTGGGTTAGTACTATCTTTTAACTTACCTTCATGTATTTGTGTACTATTTTTATAATCACCTAATTTATTTGTACATGATATGGTATTTGCACTTCCCATATTTAGTTTCCCTGAACTTTACATAGATTTATTATCCTTTTCATTACTCTTCCTAGTTTTGAAGAACCTTTTCTATTTAGATGCAGTCCATCTCTACTAATACAGTCCTTTCCAATTTGCTTATCTATATCTACAAAAACACACTTCAGTTTGTCACACATCCAGCGAATGTTTTTATTTACACTGTTTATATAGCTGAGATTAACGTCTCTTCTTTTGATTACACCATTTACGACAACTTGAGTTTTAGGGTATATACGCTTAATACACTTAGTTGCACAGTATAAGTCCCCCATAACCTCTTCTGGACAGCTAGCTTGCTTGAGGTCATTTATACCCACATGCAAGTATATAATTTCCGGATTTGTTGAAATCCCTGCCGTTTGCATATCTATTTGATTTTCCAATTGTTTTGTCTGAATGCCCCTGTACACTTTCACTTCCGCCGTTCCCCGTAGATCCACGTGTTTGATCATTGAGTCCCCCATCACTATCACATCTTTTTTCACCACGTTCGCTTTGTTTTTCTCCACATCTTTTTTGTTCCAACTGTAGATTGATGCCTTCGTTTTATGTGAGTCCTTTCGAGTGTCCCGTTGTGTATCTTCTACGTTGTCTTCTAGATAGTTGAAGCGATTTTTTAATGGAACCGTTTGTTTTGATATGGCTTCGTATTGAGTTTCCTTACGTCTCGATTTTACACGCTCCCAGTTCATGCTCTCATTTAGTTTCATTTTGTTTTCCAACTTAGATTTCTCTTCTATTAGTTGTTGGATTTCTTTTCTTGCTTCCTTTAGGTCATTTGTGAAGATCTTGATTATCATCTGTAGTGATGCTATGATTTCCTTATCTCCTGTTGCGTCCATGTGCTTCGTTCCATGGCTCGTCTTCGGCTGCAAGCTTTTTGTTGATTTTTGTCTTTCCTTTGTGTTTTCTACCTTATCATCGTTTATGCGAGCACATTTGCAGCTTTTGCTTTTACTGTACTCACCATCTTGGGTATTTTCTTCATTTTTATTGTTTTTTTCTCCAGAATTACGGAGCTTCATATCGAATCTCTGCTGCACCGCCGCCATTTCTAATTTCAAACATACAGAACATGATATGACTTATTTTAAAAGAGAGGATAATTTTTTTTTTTATTGTAAAATCACGTTTTTATGGACAATTGTTCATAGAAGAGTGAGTAGAGAAAGAGATGTGAATGTGTTACCTAAAAGTACTTAAGTAGGGAAAACACAGTGAATGTACTATGCAGCATGTCTATTTCAAACATGCACAAAATTGTATGACTTATTTGCAGAAGAGTGAGTAGAAAGAGATATGAATGTGTTACCTAAAAGTGAGTAGAGAAAACACTGTGAATGTAATATGCAGCATTTCTATTTCAAACATACAGAAAATTGTATGACTTATTTCTAGAAGAGTGAATAGAGAAACAGTTATGAATGTATTACCCAAAAGTAAGTAGAGAAAACAGTGTGAATGTAATACGTAGCATTTCTATTTCAAACATGCACAAAATTGTATGACTTATTTGTAGAAGAGTGAGTAGAAAGAGATGTGAATATGTTACCTAAAAGTGAGTAGAGAAAACAGTATGAATATAATATGTAGCATTTCTATTTCAGACATATGGAAGATTGTATGACTTTTTTGTAGAAGAGTGAGTAGAGAAAGAGATGCGAGTGCATTGCCTTAAAGTGAGAGGAGAAAGCAGTGTGAATGTAATAGCATTTCTATTTCAAACATACAGAACATGGTATGACTTATTTTAAAAGTGGGGGTAAAAATGATTCTTGGTGTAAAATGTTTTTATGGAAAATTGTTTATAGAAGAGTGAGTAGAGAAAGAGATGTGAATGTGTTACCCAAAAGTACTTAAATAGAGAAACCACTGTGAAAGTAATATGCAGCATCTCTATTTCAAACATACAGAAAATTGTACGACTTATTTGTAGGAGAATGAGTAGAGAAAGACATAAGAATGTGTTACCTAAAAGTGCGAGGAGAAAACAGTGTGAATGTAATACTATTTCTATTTCAAACATACAGAGCACGGTATGACTTATTTTAAACTGTGGATAATTATTTTTTTGTAAAATCACGTTTTTTATGGAAAATTGTTTACAGAAGAGTGTGTAGATTAACCTCTTGAGCGACAGCCATTTAAAAGCTCTGCAGACCGAGAACGGATGCCCAATATCCAGCGCAGGGTATTTAAATTGTTAAATGCGCTAAAAGTGCTTCCTAAATACACAGCTGTATTTTGCATAAATTTTAAGTTATTTTAATGAAACAAAAACTGGTATAAAACTCATTATATGCAGTATACATGTACATCATCAGCAATGTTGAGTTGCATTTACAAATCGTTGAAATGGCACTATTTGTTTCACTGTGGTAAAAAGTTAACTTTGCTTTGTCGAAGGCGCCTAATATAATTTCTCGGAAAGAAACAGTAGTGGACCCATTGTATGTGTGAGCTATGCGTCAGCAAGTCACAGCACAATGTGAAATAGAACACTACTGTATGCGTGGTTTATGAGTCATCAGAATAAAGCAGGTTTGCAATTTTTCCTTACACGTGTTTCGTAACTTGGATATAGCTTACAAGCTCCGTTTGTTTCTTTCTTGAAATGCATACGTATACTTTCCTGCTTGTAGCTGAAGTGAGAAGCTTTTGAGTGTTACATCTCAGAGCTAAAACATGGCATCAACAAGCAGTGTTGCACGAAGGTTAGCGAGTGGTGGAAGTGTAAGGGCTTCTGAAATTACACACGATAATGTGGAGGACTTCTTGCTGTGTGACAGCGATTTGGATATTGATGGCGAATTTTCCAAATTTGAGGGGGGTGTGGAGGATATAGGTACGAGTAGCAGTGAGGAAGAATGTGACCAACTTCCTTCAGGTGTTCGTGAAGAGTCAGTATTGTGGAGTGCTGAAAACAATTGCAATACAAGCAGGCACATCTTCACGAGCACAGGGTCTGGTGTTCAATCCCAGGCTCAGCTGACTTCTGACAGCCAACCAATTGACATTTTTACAAAATTTTTTACTACCGACTTAGTGTCTCTCATTGTTTCGGAAACAAATGTATATGCGTGTAAGGTGAAGGAAGACCTGCTCTCTAAAGGTAATTTAGGGCCTAAGAGCAGAAATCAAAGGTGGACAGAAGTAACACTCAATGAGATTTACAGGCTAATTGGTCTAATTATACTTATGGGTGTTATTCATAAACCTGCATTATACATGTATTGGTCCACAGACGACATGCTAGCTACTACTTTTTTTGGAAAATGCATGTCAAATAACAGGTTTACATCAATTTTGCGGTTCCTTCATTTCACCTGCACAGAGAATGTAAATGACAAACTCCACAAAATTAGGCCTGTTTTCGATTATATTATTTCAAAATTTAAAGAAAATTATGTGCCTGGTGAAAAGGTCACTGTTGATGAAAGCCTAATGCTTTGGAAGGTCCGCTTAGGTTGGAAGCAATACATCAAAACAAAAAGGGCTAGATTTGGCATAAAGAGTTTTGATGTTTGTGAAAGTAAAACGGAATATCTTTACAATAGCTGCATTTACACTGGTCAAGGGACTGACAATACTGGAGACAAAGATTTGGGCTTATCTGGCTCCATAGTAATGCACCTAATGGAACCTGTGCTTGATCAGGGTAGGACTGTGTACTTAGATAACTGGTACAGCTCTCCTAAATTATTCATGGCCTTACACAAAAGAAAGACTAATGCAATTGGAACAGTACGTTCAAATCGTATTGGTTTGCCAAAAGATGTGAATACAAAGGCTCTAAGGAGAGGGGAAATGGAGGTGTGTCAGCTCCCACCTTTGACCTACCTTGCCTGGCAGGACAGGAGGGTAGTTACGGCATTATCCAATTGCAGCTCTAAGATTTTGATGATTGACACTGGAAAAACAGATGCCCATACCAAAATGTGCATTTTCAAGCCTGACATTATCCAGGAATACAATATGCACATGGGCGGTGTCGATCTAGTAGATCAGGTATTGCAAGCATATCCCTCTTTACGAAAAACAGTGAAATAGTATAAAAAGGTATTTTTGCACCAGCTGGATATAACCATATACAATTGTTTGGTAATTTGGAGAGCTCTAAACCCACACAAGACAATGACCTACCTGGACTTACGACTATCAATAGCTCGCAGCCTAATTGAACAATACCAGCTTGAGAGGCCTCTTCATACTGGGGGTAGAAAATCCAAAACCCCTGCACCCCTCAGACTTCAAGGAAAACATTATACTAAAAGGATACCGTCAACAGCAAAGAAGTCCCGCCCATCTCGAAGGTGTTTCATGTGCCGCAAGAAGGGAATCCGTAAGGAAACTGGGATGATCTGTGGCGAATGTGGAGATGTGCCCTTGTGTGTTTATCCCTGTTTTGAGGCATATCACTGCAGAAGGAACATATAAAGGTAAGCCAGTAAAGCATATAGAATTTAATTAAATGTTTCATAACGGGGGAAAATTAAAGTTAGTTGAGTTAGATAGAGGATAAATAAGGGTTAAATGCACAAACGCACAGGACGTGTATACACGTCCATATCGCTTGTCCGTCATTTTAAATGGACGTGATTTCACGTCCATATCCCTGAAGAGGTTAAGAGATATGAATGTGTATCCTAAAAGTGAGTAGAGAAAACACTGTGAATATAATATGCAAAATAAGTTAACCAAATCTTAAGAGCCGTTTCTGAAATACCGGGAATATATATAATATAAGAATTGCACTATAGAAGCGGGAATAAAAAATTTTATTTTTTATGTAAAATCACGTTTTTTCAGGAAATCCACCTATATAGATGAACTTAAAAAGCAAAACCCTATCTGAATACAAAATTTGATCGAAATTGTTAGAGCCGTTTCCAAGTTGCGTGGAATATATATGAGGTGCATCCAGAAAGTAAGTCCCGATGACCGATAAAGAGAACAAAAACATCACTAAGTAAGAAATATTTACTGGAATAGTTACATAGACTCACTGGCTACTTTTAAACATAGTCATCACCATGGTTGAAGTATTTATCGCAACGGTACACCATTAATTGTATGCCTAAGTCATAGGATTCTGCTGCCTATGTCCGCAGCCACGAAGTAACTTCATTCTGCACCTCAGCGTCCTGTGAAAACATTTTCCTGCCAGAAAACGCTTCATGAGACGGAAGAGATGAAAGTCACTTGGAGCGAGATCAGGGCTGTAGGGAGGATGTTTCAAACCTCCCATCCAAACTTAGTGAACACATTTCGTGTGGCGTTGGCTTTATGGGGTCTTGCATTTTCATGCCCAAGCGTAATGCCTTTTGTCAACATTTCACGTCTCTTGTTCTGGATTGTCCGTCTGAGTTTATGCAGCGTCTGGCAATATCAATCAGCATTTATGGTCTCCCCTCACGGTAAAAAGCCGCACAAGAGGACACCACGTTGATCCCAAAAGACAATGCACATGATTTTTTGACAGATTGTCTGCTTGAATTTGATCTTTGCAGGTGAACCACTATGCCTCCAATGAATTGATTGTTGTTTTGTCTCTGGTGTTGGATGCACCACCAATGTTTCATCCGCAGTGACAATATTGCCAAGAAAATGGTCACCTTCCGCTGCGTATCACTGTAGGAATGTCAATGCTGCGGCCAGACATTTGGTTTTGTGTTCATCTGTCAGTTGTCTAGGCACCCATCTTGTACACACTTTGTGAAAACCAACCCACCGGGAGACAATTTCATGCAAAAGCGAGCGAGACATCTGGGGAAACTGACAAGAGAGTTCTGAAATTGTGAAGCGCCGGTTCTGCACAATTGCTTGCCGCACACTTTCCAACACTTCTGGCGTCACCAGGGACGGTCGGCCATTACGGTCTTCGTTGTGAATATTGGTTCTTTCTTCCATGAATTGCCTGCACCATCGCCTTACCTTACTTTCAAGATGTCTTGTCCATACACGTGACACAATTGGCGATAGATCTCTGTTGGAGATTGCTTTTGAGCATGCAAAAATCGGATGGCTGCACGAACCTCGGATTTGGCGGGAGACAGTATTGGAGCAGCCATTTTCTCCTAGCACAGAGCAGTAACTACTGCCATCACAAAACTGAAACTTTACTGTAATGTTACTGTATAGTTCATCTCTTCACCTGCGCACGCGCATTCCTATCTGACTGGTGGTGCCATCTCTGGATGCGATCAGGACTTACTTTCTGGATGCATCTCGTATATATCCCTTTCATGCCTGAGTTATTTTGCTACATATGCCGTTCTTCCTCTAATTCGAAACCGGTTTAGATTAGACGGTCTGGGAGACCTTCAGCCTGCTGGCTTGGATAGCCATGATCGTTAAGGCAACACGTAGTGCACTGGCCATGCACTCAAAGCCTGAGGTCGTGAGTTCGAGTCTCGGCAACCGCGGTCAAATGTGCCTGTGGTAAAGGACGGGGAGGCCCCACATAAAATAATCTGTGTGATGGCACGCGTGGATGATGACGGGGTATCATTTGACTGCGGTTGCATGGATTTTGCCTCTTTTCTTATAAAAAAAAACACACTAGAATATAAATTGTAAAAAAAATAATTTTTTACAATCCAAAACGTCTCAAATATGTATTTTTAATTGGTGACAGACAGTATAACAAGAATATAGCAGAAAAAAAAAGTTAAAACTAGTACAAATAGGAAAAAAAGCTAATGTATCTTATAAGACACACCAGGCAATAAAGCGATATATATATACAAGAATTGCTCGTTTAAATACGTCAGATTTAGAAAATTTGGTATATTGACTGTTCCATGCATATGAGACTCTGATACCTCTATGAGATGATAAAACACACCTCGAAAGAAAATTATCTAAATCATTACTGTATTCACACATACAACCAAAGAAATAATGAGGATTATTTCAGAACAGTACCTAAGGGTACATTAAGCTGATGCTGTATAAAAAACATTTGTAAACAACTTTATAGTGAACTACCTGAAAAAATTGAATTGATAAAAAATGCAGATCTAAAGATGTGAGACAGAATATCAGAAGACCCCAAAAGAAAATCGTTTATGTGAATATTTGTTAACACTAGAACCCCGGCGCTTGCTAGCTACCATTAACTACGGTAGCGGTCATTTTTGACCGTTCGGTTTTTCTTTGCCCTTTCCATGCACATTTCACAACTTATTTCTTACCAGTTTGATATTGTTATTATTAGGTAACTAGGCCCAATATATCATCACTGTATATGTATAAATTATTGGATAATTGCCTTTCTAGGACATACATTCGAGTTTTCTATGCTAAATGTTTTCCCTAATAATCTTGTAATGGAGAGTTAGGAGGAAAAAAATATTTAATTTAGTAGTATATAAAAAAAGCCTGTATGATGAACATATATCCTTTATTTATCTCTATTTTTTCAACAGCATGTTTATTCAAATATAAAAATAGTTAAAATTCTCAGAAAGGCGGATTATAGCGTAATAGTGCAACTAGGAATATTTAGGATTATGAACGTGATAACACAAATTTGTGTGTAATAGAACAGTAATATTGCAACACATATCTTTATATTAGTAAACCTATTATAGTATGACAACTATGTTAGCACTTCACACAGAAAGTTCCTTCCATTGTTATGAAATTCACTTATGCGTTGCATTTTACACACGTAAGAACTTTTCCAACGTCTGCTGTGCATTTTCCACATATGGTTTCTTGCAAATATGATAGGAATTGCTTGCTTTGTTCTGTGTGCAGTTATGACCTATTTGACACTGTCGTCGGCGATTAGGGGTTGGATGTTCTTCAGTTGGATTAGTCTGTATACAACGTTGTCTAGTTCCTCAGTAGGTTTCTCTTAGCTCATCAGCGAGTTGAAGGATGAATCTGCGGCTTGAAAGTTCCTAGCCAGTTATTTCTTGAAGCACTATCCAAGCGTTGATGTAGCTAGGTCCAATATGTTGTAAAAACACATGCATTGGGCATCTGCGGATACCAGCACAAACAGAATAGAATCGTGCCATCTCATCAATCACATCCACTCCTGAACTGTTTCAGGAAGCTTCTTGGAGACTCCAGATATTGCACATGAGTTGTGAAGTGTGCTCATTATAATTACATTCTTCTGTGACTTTCCTTGGTAGCTGGTTAGCAAAATACGATTGTTTTTCTTCACGAGAATGGGATCATAACGAGGAGCTCTGGAATTTCTAAGATGATCAGGAACTTCTCGTTTCGATCTATTCACAGTTCCTACGATGCTAGTGCCCGACTCCTTCAGTGTTTCAGCTAGTGATAGTGAAGTAAAGTAGTTGTCGGTGGTGACGTTTTGTCCCTTTTTTAGAGAAGGATTTTTTAGAGACATCACAGCATATTCTGGAACAGATTCGTTCTGAGGCCACTGATTATCCTTCCCCAGGTATGGGATATCATTACAGAGATACTTTCAGTTCACATCTCCAGGCATCCAGTAGTTTATACCAAATTTATCAGCTTATTGGCCATGTATTGAATAAATGGACACTGACATTGTGTAGGATAAAGTTGTTCATCTACTGTAAGCAATGTACCTAGTATGTAGCAAGTCTTACAGTTTTCAATAAATTTGTTCCAAATAGTTGAAACTAGTGCAAACCCATCCGTTTTTAGCCTTTCAGAACGGGATGACCTGACATCAAATCGTAAAAATCTCATCAGCTCCACGAGTCTGTCTCTTGCCATGGTATCCGAAAATATAGGTGGTCCCCACTTTTTGGACCATAGTTCAGCTAATTCAAGGTTTCCGCACCCTAGTGCACCCAGCAAGTAAATTACGCTGATGAAAGCGTCTAACTCATCCAAGGAAACAGTAAATTTCTCTTCATTTTTCTTCTCTCTTGTTCAATCTCGGTAGATATTTTGATATTTCGAAGAATCGACTCATCAATGAACAACTTCCAAGTAGATGCATGGTTGCTGTCCCTTACATATCTCTTAGCATAAGCAGTAGAGCCTTTTTCTTTCACAACATTATGTTGCTCTGTTCTACCAGGATTGTGACCTGGATCTATGATCTACCACGGGAATACACTTTCATGTTATGCAATATCTAAAGAAAGCAGAATAAAACTTACCATTCAAATAATCTTCACTGAACGACTCATCTTCCGATTGTTCTGATTCAGCTGGAGGTTGATACTCATCTTCACCACTACCACCTTTTGATACATCGTCTGGTATATCATGAAATATAGCCAGGATTTCATCTTGTTTCAAACCACGAGACATCTTGCATGCAAGATTCACAACGTACACTACTATAATGAACAGTTGGTATGAATACGGACAAAGTAGATTAGTGACAATAATAATTCCAACGACAGTGCAAGCGAAAGTCTAACAAAATAATTGTAACGGTCAGAAATGACCGTCTCCGGGGTTCAAGGTCAAACATAAAAAAACGCCCACATAAATAATAACATGCCGAAAATTATTATGCTATATAAAACTAGAGGTTATATCATCAAAAGTCATGAAAGGCCAAGCTTCGTTTTTAAAAACCGGCAGAACTACACTTATTTAAATATCAAGAACGGTCAAAATGACCGCTACCGGGGTTCCAGTGTTAAAAGTGTAATTTGTTTTTTGATGTTGGTATGATTTGGTTAAATGGCGAAAACGTGTTGCAAATGCTCATTATTACGAACAACTAAGTTAGTTTAAAGACGTCATAAATATTTCCATATTTGATTTTAATATATATATTAAAATATTAGAATTATATGTGTTCCATAATAAAAGTAGGGGAGGATGGCTAAGGATCGCTTTCCTAACAAGAAGGAACTATTTGATGGACGCATGCGCAGATGTATACGAAAAAGGCAGTGTTACGTGAGGAAGCCATAAACTGTCCACTCGCATGTGTGTAACCGAAGTGAAAGGACATATTTAGGTAATGTGAACATAGAATTTTCACCAGACTTTCATCAAGCATTGGTTCCACTAAATGAGAAGGTGGAAGCGTTTTAAATCATTTAGAATGGTGCAGAGAGGAATTATTTAATGTAAAAGTATCAATGAAGTGTTAATAAAATAATACATTGTGGTGAAGAAACATTGTGTGATTTTTCATTCCATCCGTTACCAAGCCCTGAGATCACAAATATCTCATTAGCACAAAGACACAACGATAATAATAATTACAAAAACCGCACCAAATGGCTTGCCCAACGTGGAGCACAAATTTAGGATGGAATGGAAATTACGGGAAATGAACTTACGCGAAATATCAAGTGACGCCATATCTTCGCGCCAAAAAGAAACAAGACGCCATTAGACCATCGTTTGAAACCTGAATACATCAGAACACCGATGAACGGATAATCAACGCGGGAAAACACCAGAGATCGTCTAGCGAAGCCAACGGCCCAGGAGACGTACATAACTGGACAAATCAACGAAAAAAAAAAAAGTAAGATCAAAAATTTTTATTTTTACAGCCAGTTTATTTTCATTTTTATGTTACTGCGAAGCGGCAAAGTAGTGGGACTTTTAACCCTAAGTGAATTGAATAAAGAAACTAAAATGTCGCGAAAAGAGATAGAAACAGGAGTGGGGGAAGGGACAGATAGGCCTAGTTATCAAATAGAACCAGAAAGTGAGGAACAGGTAGCAATAGGAAAAGACCAAAGGTTATTAATGATCATGTTTGAAAGACTAGAACAAAGTTTAGGTCAGAGTATAGAACAAAAACTAGAACAAAATAAAAAAGAAATAGGTCAGAAAATGGAACAAAATAAGGTAGAATTAAAGCAGGATATAGAACAAAGTTTAGGTCAGAGTATAGGCCAGAAACTAGAACAGTATAAGGAAGAGATAGGTCAGAAAATGGAGGAAGTGAGAAAGGACTTAGAACAGAAAATGGAATTAGGAAGACAGAACTTAGAACAAAAAATAGAATTAGGAAGACAGGAGTGTAAAGAAAATATGAAAGTAATGGAAACTAATTTAAAATTAGTACATAAAAAATTAAATGAGACAAAGGAAGCCTTAGAAGCTAGGATAGAAATCATAGGAGATAGGATGGGAAAAATAGAATCAGAAATGAGAGAAAATAAGATTGTATTAGAAGGAGAAATTGCTAGATGTAGAGATGGAATAACAGAATGTAATACAAGTGTAGACTGTAAGATTACAAATGTAAAAGCAGAAATAACAGGAATTAAGGAAAGAGATTGAGGTAGTAAAGAAAGACATTATTAATGAAACTGTAGAACAAATTGTAATTCCTAAAATTAAGACTATGACTGATGTAGTACATTCGCAACAGGATGCTATAAATGATATGAAACAAAGTCACTTAGAAATAAAGAATGATTTAAAATCAATTTGTGAAGAAATGAAAAAAGGAAAAGAAAATTGGGCTAATGTAAATGAAGTTGTGAATGCACTACAAAGGCAAGATGATTTAGATGTAAGTAATGTACAAGTTGAGAGTTATTTGAATAATGTACAAAATGTTGACTCACCATACAGAGAAAGAGGTTCACTATCAAACAACACACAACACATGCTACACCAACAGCATACTACATGAAATTACACTACCTACATTTGACGAGGAGAAGGGAGACGATCCAAAACTCTTTGTTAAAGAGATGGAAGAGTATTGTAAAGTGAAAAGGATACCAAATGAGATTAGGATGATGATAGTTAAGAAAAGCTTAAAAAACATGGCATTAGAATGGCTTAGGTTAACACTAGCTGGTCATGAATCATATAGCTCATTCAGAAATCTATTCTTATCAAGGTATTGGGGCCCAGCTAAGCAAAACCAAACTAGGGTAGAGCTAGCGACAGGTAGATATGATCCAACCAAAGGGTTATCGCTAGTCGATTATTTTATGAAAGTAGCCAACAAAGGGAAGCTATTAGACCCTAACCTGTCGGAAGCAGAGTTAATTACCAGCATAGCAAGACATTTCCCAGACACAGTGAGAACAGGGTTAATTGTTGCGAGGCCAGTAGACTTTGCAGACATGATAGAATTACTGACAGCCTTCGAAACACAAAATGGTCGGCCTAATGAGCATAGACATAGGAACAGTCACCCAAACTCACCCATCTTAAACCGGAGCACGGCTACGAACAACCAGAATGAGGGAGAAGATAGAAATATTAGGAGCACCCATGAAAGGAGTAGAGGGGCACACCATTTCCCACAACCACATAATCATGGCGAAAGAATGGAGAACACAAGACAGCGGTACTACGACACAATACCAAAGGGTGAATTGAGATACCGAAGGTATACATATGATCGTGGAAGAACAGGAGACCGTACCCATCAAGTGAATCACATACGATTCTGTAGGGAATACTTCATCAACCAAACACCGTCATACAACAGGGGTTCACGCCAAAGGGGCAGGAACCAATAGTAGACTGGCAACATAAGACAGCAGGAAGTAGATGAAAATGTGCCAAATTGGGCCGATGTTGCACAGAATACAGAAACAACCACCACCACCAACACTCAGGCAAATTACCACAACTAATTATTATTTGAGAGGTAGAACTGGAACTTAAAAATTCAATGCCACAACTGCGATTTGAACCACAGACCTTCCGCTTACCGGGCAGATGCTCTAACCACTGAGCTATTGTGACAAACTGCCACAATGGCATTAAATTCTCAAACCAGTTGTACCAGGAGAAATACGAACTGGTTTGAGAATTTAATGCCATTCTGGCAGTTTGTCACAATAGCTCAGTGGTTAGAGCGTCCGCCCGGTAGGCGGAAGGTCTGTGGTTCAAATCCCAGTTGTGGCATTGAATTTTTAAGTTCCAGCTCTACCTCTCAAACTTTGCCCACACACGGCTTGTGTGTTTAAAAGTACCAACAGTAAGTTTGTTGGCATAAATAAATAATAATTACCATCTGAAGGTTATTTAATCCTGGGATATAAAGTACTTACAATAGTAAGTCACCATTGGGGTAATTTGTCTCTGATGTGAGACTGCCTTTGTGGTTTACCAGGAGAAATATGAACTGGCTTGAGAATTTAATGCCATTCTGGTAGTTTGTCACAATAGCTCAGTGGTAGAGCATCCGCCCGGTAAGCGGAAGGTCTGTGGTTCAAATCCTAGTTGTGGCATTGAATTTTTAAGTTCCAGTTCTACCTCTCACACCACAACTAAGTTCGTTCCAACTGGTTGGATGACCAACAACACAAAACCCAAAAGATAAACAATTGACATCGACACCATGATGGCTACACAGAGAGAAAGAGGGAACTACTGTACACTGGACCACTGGTCATAACAAAACAGCTGGGTGACCATACGTATGAGACAGAATACAAATGGCAAGTTGGTAGGAAGAAACCATAAAAATAAGTTAAAACCATACAAAGAAAGGACCAAATAGTCTTTGCAACGACCATGTAAGGCAGGAATAATAGAGATGATGGAAAATAATAATTTTTAATGGGTTACTTATAGAAGATTATGTTCAGATTAGAAAATGCAACAAGAAAGAAAATCCACATAGCCTTTGGCTATATTGACCACAAAGAGTATTGTCAACAAAGACAGACGAGGACACTGATGGTTATTAAACAAGTGAATAGTGACAGAAAATAATGTGTTTTTGACATAAGGATGTCAGGGACAAAAATAAGAAAGAATCAATTGTGATGACAAAGATAAAATATTTTTGACACAAAGGTGTTGAGGGTGAATTGAGAAGAAAAATAATACAATTGCAGAATAATTATAAGTATGGAAGTTTTCTCTTATAGAGATAAGAGATCAAGAGGTGACAATTAGTGAAGTAAGAAAAACCATAATCAGAAAAGCAATGCCCATGAATTATTATGGATATAGCCAATACTAAGCTTGAAGAAATATTGAACCAAACAATAATGAATAAGAACCCAATTAAAAAATGGTACCATTAGTAACATCAGAGTTTAAGAACCGACTCAACGACCTGCCTATACATAATAAGCTTACAAGACAAAGAAGGCAAAGAACTGAATAAAATATTGCCACAAATATGATCATAATCATTAGCTCAAAATTTGTATCCTGTTTTTCTCTCCTCATAACAAGGAACATAAGTCAAAAGCCACACAATAAACCATGATACATTTAAATTATATTTGTGTCAATGTCAAATGTACAATAACTGAATATGTGTTGTATAATAACTGGATATGTTGTATAATAACTGAATGTGGTGTACAATAACTGAATATGTATTGTATAATAACTAAATATGTGATGTATAATAACTGAACATGTATTGTGTAGTAACTGAATATGTGAAATTTACAAAGACATGCTGTGTCATGCCAAAACAAAAGACAAAAACAAACAGCGAAGAAGACTGTAAAGAAAAAAAAAAGTATTGTACAAAGTGATTGTATCAGAGGAATAGGGAGAAGTATTGTATTGTGTTTCAAGATTGTAAATATAGGTGACAACTTGAAAAACAAAACCAGGGGCATGTGAGACAGAATATCAGAAGACCCCAAAAGAAAATCGTTTATGTGAATATTTGCTAAAAGTGTAATTTGTTTTTTGATGTTGGTATGATTTGGTTAAATGGCGAAAACGTGTTGCAAATGCTCATTATTACGAACAACTAAGTTAGTTTTGAAGATGTCATAAATATTTCCATATTTGATTTTAATATATATATTAAAATATTAGAATTATATGTGTTCCATAATAAAAGTAGGGGAGGATGGTTAAGGGTCGCTTCCCTAACAAGAAGGAACTATTTGATGGACGCATATGCGGATGTATATGAAAAAGGCGGTGTCACGTGAGGAAGCCATAAACTGTCCACTTGCGTGTGTGTAACCGAAGTGAAAGGACATATTTAAGTAGTGTGAACATAGAATTTTCACCAGACTTTCATCAAGCATTGGTTCCACTAAATGAGAAGGTGGAAGCGTTTTAAATCATTTAGAATGGTGCTGAGAGGAATTATTTAATGTAAAAGTATCGATGAAGTGTTAATAAAATAATACATTGTGGTGAAGAAACATCGTGTGATTTTTCATTGCATCCGTTACCAAGCCCTGAGATCACAAAGATCTCATTAGCACAAAGACACAACGTCATAAATAATTACAAAAACCGCACCAGATGAAAGAATTAAAGAAGTACCTAGAAGGAAATTTTTTTGTAGTCTAGAGGAATTCAAGTGTAGGTTTTAATGAAGAATTATATATTGTATTTGTAAATATTGTATATGTAAGTATTTGTAAATAATGATTGTACTGAGGAATCCACAACATGTAGAAGTTTTCATGGATGAAATAAATTGAAGTTTCAAGTAATGAGCTCTAATTTTGTAGTGGTGACTAAAAGAATAATTTTATTGTAGCTGTACTTTCTGACACTGCTTTTAAAGTAAATTGCTACCATTGTAAGCTACTTCTGTAGTATGGACTTCTTTGGTAACTCCAAAGTGACTAACCTCACATGATGCATGCTGCCTGCAATGTGACAAATCAGCTAGCATTATACACAAAGACAATGACTTGAAGATCTACCAAGAAGTCAAAGAAATGCACTTATTCATTAGAAGTCAAAAAAATTCTCTTCTCCATTACAAGCAAAAGAAACAAAATTAAAATAAAAAATAATTTTAGGCTGCAGGATCCAAATTTACAATATAAGGCATTGTAATACCACTGAATCAAAGTGTTGCTTAGATCCTCTATTGCAGGTATATGATCAACTTTTACTATGTGAAGCTGAAAAAAAAAAAAAAAAAAAAAAAAAAAAAAGAAAGAAAGAAAAAAAAAAAAAAAAGAAACTGTAGTTTATTTATGCTAAGAAGGCACTTGCCAGATGTACATTAAGCCATTAGGCACATTATTTTTTTATTTTTACCTTTGGCTATACCTATGTGCTGATTCTGTTCTATACTCCACCATTCCTAGAACAGTTTGGCTGTATTATTAATTTGTCTAATGTAAGTTCTTTCTGTTATATATTAGAATACTGTTATCACAGATAAAAAAGAAGAGAAAATTAAGCTGCTGCCCTTATTTCATGAAGTTTATACCTGTGATGCAGCACTGATTGCAGCATTCTGGTGGGAGTTAATTATGGTTACACTTGTATTGGCACGTCTTGAAGTCACCACAGGTACAGACTGTCCATTGCTATGTGAAATGGCAACGGAATGACCTGCAGTAATTGCCGCTGTACTGATACGCCCAACATGAGGCTGGGAAGAGGTAAGACTGTGAAGTCTACTACCGGAGTGGCTCCCTGTGAATATAAAAATAAACAAAAAAAAAATATTTATACAATCATTTATATTCACAATAACTCATTTAAGGAACGCTTTTGCCATTAAATTCAATATCTGATAATAATGCAGATGCCATTTCTACAATTCATTCAGTTATTTCTTGCAGGACAAGGTTCAGATCCATTTGTCTGTCAATTTGTGCATGCATGTGTGCAAGTGACTGCCTGTCCATCCATCCATCTTTCCTTCCTTTCTTTCGTCACTACTGCCACCTGCCCGCCTCTGTAGCGTGATGGTTAGCATGTCTGCCTCACGTTCAAGAGGCTATGAGTTCGTATCTCGCTTAGGGTAAGTCATCTGGGTAAGGTGCCCGCCTCGGTAGCATGATGGTAAGCGTGTCTGCCTCAAGTTCAAGAGGTTGTGAGTTCAAATCTCGCTTAGGGTAAGTTATCCAGGTAAGTATTATTTATTTATGCCAACAAACTTACTGTTGGTGTTTTTAAACACACAAGCCGTGTGTGGGCAAAGTTTAAGAAACACGAACTGGCTTGAGAACTTAATGCCATTCTGGCAGTTAGTCACAATAGCTCAGTGGTTAGAGCGTCCGCCCGGCAAGCGGAAGGTCTGTGGTTCAAATCCCAGTTGTGGCATTGAATTTTTAAGTTCCAGTTCTACCTCTTGAGACAGAATATTGGGCCCTGATAGAAAATCGTTCATGTAAATGTTTTTTTAAAAGTGTATAAATTTCTAGTTCTTGTTTGGGTGTATCAGGGACTTATTTTTAATATTCAGGATAGCCAATGTTTTCTTGTTACTAGATAGTCTGTTGTGTTCAACCAATAAAAAACTATTTGCGCGGATGAATACAAAAATGGCGGTGTTGCGTCAGAGAGACGCCAAGGAACTAGATTCATTAGCGTCTGTATGCTCAAGATGATAAGACGTGTGTTTGGTAGCATGTGAACATGGAACTCTCACCAAACTTTTATCCAGTGTAGATTCTACCTAATTGTGAAGGTCTTTGATTATTTAATATGGTGCTGAGAGTGTAAAATAACGAAGTGTTAATGAATAAATATGTTGTGATAAAGGAACATTGATTTATGCATTCCATTCTGTAACCTCGACCCTGTAGATAAGAATTGCGTCTGCTATCACAGTATTTCATCTTTCAGTAAAAACATTATTCCTGCTGCCATGTAAAGAATCTTTATAAAAACAGCACCAAAATGGCGCCCAACGTGGGGCTCGAATTTAGAATGGAATGCAAAATTACGAGTACGATAAAACATCAAATGACGCCATCCCATCGCGCAGGAAAAAGACGCCATTAGACCATCGTTTGATATCACCAACAGAACATCGATACACGGAGAATCAACGTGGGAAAAACACCGGAGATCATCTAGCGAAACCAACTGCCCAGGAGACGTAAATAACTGGACGAAGAACCAACGGAAAAGAAAGTAGGATCAAAATTTTTTGTTTTCACATACATTTTATTTCCATTTTTTATGTTACTGAGAAGGGGCAAAGTAGTGGGACTTTTAACCTTAAGTGAATTGAATAAAGAAATTAAAATGTCGCGAAAAGAGATAGAAACAGGAGTGGGGGAAGGGGCAGATAGGCCTAGTTATCAGGTAGAATTAGAAAGTGAGGAACAGGTGGAAATAAGCAAAGACCAAAGGTTAATGATGATCATGTTTGAAAGACTGGAACAAAGTTTAGGTCAGAAAATGGAACAGAATAGGGCAGAATTAAAACAGGACATAGAACAACGTTTAGGTCAGAAAATAGAGGGAGTGAGAGAGGACTTGGAAAATAATAAAAAAGAAATAGCTCAGAAAATGGAGGAAGTGAGACAGAACTTAGAACAGAAAATAGAATTAGGAAGACAGGAGTGTAAGGAAAATATGAAAGTAATGGAAACTAATTTAAAATTAGTACATAAAAACTTAAATGAAACAAAGAAAGCCTTAGAAGCTAGGATAGAAATCGTAGGAGATAGGATGGGAAAGATAGAATCAGAAATGAGAGAGAATAAGATTGTGTTAGAAGGAGAAATTGCTAGATGTAGAGATGAAATAACAGAATATAATACAAGTGTAGACTGTAAGATTACAAATGTAAAAGTAGAAATAACTGAGGAATTAAGGAAAGAGATTGCGGTAGTAAAGAAAGACATTATTAATGAAACTGTAGAACAAATTGTAATTCCTAAAATTAAGACGATGACCGATGTGATGCATTCACAACAGGATGCTATAAATGATATGAAACAAAGCCACTTAGAAATAAAGAATGATTTAAAATCAATTTGTGAAGAAATGAAAAAAGGGAAAGAAAGTTTGGCTAATGTAAATGATGCTGTGAATGCACTACAAAGGCAAGATGATTTAGATGTAAGTAATGTACAAGATGAGAGTTACTTGAATAATGTACAAAATGTTGACTCACCATACAGAGAAAGAGGTTCACAACCAAACAATGACACGACACATAACACATGTTACACCAACAGCATATTACATGAAATCACACCACCTACATTTGACGAGGAGAAGGGAGACGATCCAAAACTCTTTGTTAAAGAGATGGAAGAATATTTTAAAGTGAAAAGGATACCAAATCAGCTTAGGATGATGATAGTTAAGAAAAGCTTAAAAAACAAGGCGTTAGAATGGCTCAGGTTAACACTAGCTGGTCATGAGTCGTATAGCTCATTCAGAAATTTATTCCTATCAAGGTATTGGGGCCCAGCTAAACAAAACCAAACTAGGGTAGAGCTAGCGACAGGTAGATACGATCCAACCAAAGGGTTATCACTAGTCAATTATTTTATGAAAGTAGCCAACAAAGGAAAGCTATTAGACACCAACTTGTCAGAAGCAGAACTAATTACCAGCATAACAAGACATTTCCCAGACACAGTGAGAACAGGGTTAATTGTTGCGAGGCCAGTAGATTTTGCAGATATGATAGAATTGCTGACAGCCTTCGAAACACAAAATGGTCGGCCTAATGAGCATAGACATAGGAACGGTCACCCAAACTCACCCATCTTAAACCGGAGCACGGCTACGAACAACCAGAGTGAGGGAGAACATACAAATACTAGGAGCACCCATGAAAGGGGGAGAGGGGCACACCATTTCCCACAACCACATAATCATGGCGAGAGGATGGAGAACACAAGACAGCGGTACCACGACACGATACCGAGGGGTGAATCGAGATACAGAACGCATAGATATGATCGTGGAAGACCAGGAGACCGTACCCATCAAGTGAATCATATACGATTCTGTAGGTAATACTTGAATAGCCAAAGGCCGTCATACAATAGGGGTGCACGTCAAAGGGGCAGAAACCAATGGAACACCGACAACGTAAGACAGCAGGAACAGAATGAAAATGTGCCGGATAGGAGCGATGCTGCGCAGAATACAGAAACGACGATCACCTCCAACGCCCAGGAAAACTAAGTACAAGTCAACTTTGTGTCCCGGAAGTTGACCTGTGTGGCAGTAGGGGCAATATTGACCAATGTAATGTAGGTACCTTGAGAAGACAGGCGAGTGAAAGAAAGGAAATAACCAATCCACCAATGATTAGGCTGAAGGTATGGGGTATCGAATTGCCAGCGATGATTGATACAGGAGCCAGCACATCAGTATGTGACGAAGAGCTATTCCAGGAACTGATAACTAAAAGAAATGCTGAATTCTTGCCTGTGTGTGGAGTGTATTGCAGCACAGCAATTGGCAAGAAAAAGGAACATGTTAAATACCAGGTAAGGCTGGTAATAGAAATCGGAAGTTGGAAGCTCGATTTTATTGCCCTAGTAATACCTAGACTAACAGCTACCCTAATCATTGGCAGTGATTTGCTTAACCTTTGGAGGTCGGTGATTAATTATGACCTACATTAATTTATTATTAAGGAAGGAGCCTCAGAATGCACTGCGAAGTTCCTGGAGGAAGAAACATGCCAATAGGAACCAGACCAGACAGGGATCCATCCGGATGAACAATTCTTTGTGGAGAACATCAATGTCCACGAGAATAGGTTGGTAGACCTAAGGGTAAATAAGAAGAAAACAGGTTGGACGAGCGAGGAGGAAACTAATGTTTGCAGCCATTGGATCTGCACAGAAGACGAGTACGTTACCTCGGACAACTACCAACCTGAACCACTACCAACAGATGGAGAAGAATCGATGTCACAGCTAATCGATGAGAAGGTGTGGGGGGCACATGGCATCTCTGAAGAGGAAAGGAACCAACTTAGGAAAATATTGGTTAAAAACAGGAAAGTTTTTAATAAAAAGCCAGGTACGTGTAATAAGTACGTACATACTTTTACAGTAACAGATATCACCCCTATTCACATAAATTCAGGCCCATCCCCAACTCCATCAGGGAGGAAGCTGACAGAGTGACCCAGAAAATGTTAGCGGACCGAATAATAGAGCCGTCGGACTCATGTTACGTGAATCCAGTGGTATGGGTCCATAAGAAAGAGGGAAAATTGAGGATGACCATCGACGCAAGGAAGATAAATACACATACCTTGCCAGATCATTACAGGCCTGAAGGGGTAGACCAACTAATATCGAAATTGAAGGGAGGTCAACATTTTACAAGTCTTGACTTGACAGCATCATCCTGGCAAATTCCTCTTCATCCAGATGTCAGAAAATATACCTGGTTCTTGCACCAAGGAAAGGTATACCATTTTTTAAAATGTGCCTTTGGACTATCGACCAGTAGCAGTGCACTACTGAGGGCTCTAGACAAAGTTTTTGGGGATACTATCGAGACTTTTGTAACGCAATATGTCGACGATTTTTTGATATACAGCAAGAATCCCAAGTCGCACTTACATCACATAGATTATGCATTATCCAGGTTCCAGGAAAGCAACATGACCCTAAATTTAGAAAAGTGTGAATTTTTCGTCAAAGAGGCTGAATTTCTAGGCCACATCATTACACCTGATGGTATACAACCTAATCCGGAGAGGGTCAAGGCCATAGAGCATATACCACCCCCACGTAACTTAAAACAGTTGAGAAGGTTTCTGGGCATTTTACAGTACCAGTCAAAATTCGTGGTCAACTACGCTAAGGAATTGGTACCTCTTAGAGCACTGTTGAAAAAAGATACTAAGTGGGAATGGAATGCTGAACACCAGGTGGCCTTTGAGAATATCAAAGAACTTTTCAAGCACAGTATTCTACTGGAATGACCGGATCCAAATTCACCTTTTCTAGTATACACCGATGCTAGTGCGCACTCATATGGAGCAATATTAGCACAAGAAGATGCAGATGGCAACAAACATGTGATTGCCACAGCTTCTAGATTTTTAAACAAGATAGAAGCCAATGCCTGCATAACCGAATTAGAAATAGGTGCAATCCATTTTGCGTTACAAAAGTTCAGACAATATATATATCATTATAAAATAATTATATATACAGATCACGTAAGCCTGTCCTTCATTCAAAAATGCAAGCTAACCAACTCCAAAATCTCAAGGTACATACATGAGATAACATCACACAACATAGAGGTCAAACATATCCCGGGGAAGGAGAACATCTTTAGTGACTTATTGTCAAGGTTAAGGTCGGAGAGTCACATACCCGAGACGATATACAATCCACACCATGAAATTAAAATCATGCAGATAAATAGCAAAGAAAGCAACGAAATCTTACAAGACTTCAAAAACATAGCGAAGCTACAACAAGAAGACCCTGAATTGAAGAGGCTATTCGACAAGGCTCCAGACATAATACCAAAATTGGAAGCCAAGATAGGAAAATTTAGGAACATCCTATTTAAATTGCATGGTCGCGACGTAAGGAAGTGGAAAATGATGGTACCAAATTCCTTACAGGACAGGGTCATTTTGGCATTCCACCACTCGATGCTTCACTCTGGTACTGAGAGAACAATGCTTGCAATCGAGGAAGTATTGTAAATCAAACATCTTGGCAAGAAAGTCAGGAAGTTAATTTCCTCATGCGACCTATGTCAGAAGGCCAAGCCAATTAATGTAAGGTACGATGTCGTTCCACAATCCATCGTAAGGAACGAGAAAAATGCATTGGTGTGTATCGACGAGCATGGAGAGCTACCAAGGGGGAAAGATGGAAACAGATACATCTTTGTCATGTTTGATGTTTTCACAAAATTCACCAAGATATACCCCATTAAGAACATTAAAAGCAGAACTTGCCTAGATAAAATCGTCAAGGACTACATCCCAAAATATGGGAGGATAAAATGTATTCTATCGGACAATGCAACAATGCACAAGAGCAAGTTATTCCAGAACACCTTAGAAACATTAGGAATAAAATTGTACTATTCCTCAGCGTACTATCCCCAAGGAAACCCGACTGAGAGAATCATGAGGGATATAAGTATTTATTTCCGTCTACTCTGCCACAGAGACCACACTTCCTAGACGGAAAAATGCGGATATATAGAGGAGGTGATTAACCATTCGGTGAACCCCACGACCAAGTTCGCCCCAATCGAATTGATGACCAACACGAAACCCAAGAGACTGACAGTTGACATCGACACAACGATGGCTGCCCAAAGAGAATTGTCAGAGAAGGAAAAATGTCAATTGGCATTCAGAAGATTGCAGCAAAAGGCTGAAAAAGGGAGGAACAAGATAAAAAGATTCGTCAGGAAATGGTCCCCACAAATTGGAGAAAAGGTGCTCTTAAAAAGCCACAAAGCATCCAAGGCATCTGAAAAAAGATCTGGAAAGATGGAGCTATTGTATACTGGACCACAGCTGGGTGACCACACGTATGAGCTACAGAATACAAATGGCAAGTTGGTAGGAAGATACCATAAAAATAAATTAAAGCCATACAAAGAAAGGACCAAATAGTCTTTGCCAACGAATGTGTAAGGCTAGAGTAGTGGAGATGAAGGAAGATAACAATTTTTAATGGGTTACTTATAGAAAATTATGTTCAGATTAGGAATTACAACAAGGAAGAAAATCAACATAGTCATTGGCTATATCGACCACAAAGAGCATTGTCAACAAAGACAGATGAGGACACTTATTGTCATTAAAGAAATGAATCATAGCGTCAGAAGATAATATGTTTTTGACATAAGGATGTCAGGAACAAAAATAAAAAGGAATCAATTATGATGACAAAGATATAATATTTTGACACAAAGATGTCGAGGGTAAATTGAGAAGAAAAATAATACAATTACAGAATAATTATAAGTATAGAAGTTTTCTCTTATAGAAATAAGAGACAAAGAAGTGACAATTACTGAAGTGAGGAAAACCATAATCAGAAAAACAATGCCCATGAATTAAGATGAATATAGCCAATGCTAAGCTCGAAGAAATGTTGAACCAAACAACAATGAATAATAACTCAATTAAGAAAAATGGTACCATTAGTAACATCAGAGTTTAAGAACCGACTCAACAACCTGCCTATACATAAGCTTATAAGACAAAGAAGGCAAAGAACTGAGTAAAATATTGCCATAAACATGATCATAATCATTAGCTCAAAATTTGTATCCTGTTTTTCTCTCCTCATAGCAATGAATACAAGTCAAAAACCACATAATAAACCATGATACACTTAAATTATATTTGTGTCAATGTCAAATGTACAATAACTGAGTATGTGTTGTATAAGAACTGAATATGTATTGTATGATAACTGGATATATTGTGTAATAACTGAATATGTTGAGTAATAACTAAATGTATTATGCAAAAACTGAATGTGTATTGTGTAATAACTGAATATGTATTGTATAATAACAGAACATATGTGGTATGATAGCAGGATATATTGTACAATAACTGAATATGTATTGTATAATAATTGGACATGTTGTGTAGTAACCAAATGTGTTGTACAATAACTGAATATGTATTGTATAATAACTGAATGTATTGTGTAGTAATTGAATATGTGAAATTTATAAAGACATGCTGTATCATGCTAAAACAAAAGACAAAGACAAACAGTGAAGAAGACTGTAAAGAAAAAAGAAAAAAAAAAAAAAAAAAAAAAAAAATATTGTACAAAGTGATTGAATCATAGGAGTAGGGAGAAGTATTGTATTGTGTTTCAAGATTGTAAATATAGGTGACAACTTGAAAAACAAAACAAGGTGCATATGAGACAGAATATTGGACCCTGATAGAAAATCGTTCATGTAAATGTTTTTTTAAAAGTGTATAAATTTCTAGTTCTTGTTTGGGTGTATCAGGGACTTATTTTTAATATTCAGGATAGCCAATGTTTTCTTGTTACTAGATAGTCTGTTGTGTTCAACCAATAAAAAACTATTTGCGTGGATGAATACAAAAATGGCGGTGTTGCGTCAGAGAGACGCCAGGAACTAGATTCATTAGCGTCTGTATGCTCAAGATGATAAGACGTGTGTTTGGTAGCGTGTGAACATGGAACTCTCACCAAACTTTTATCCAGTGTAGATTCTACCTAATTGTGAAGGTCTTTGATTATTTAATATGGTGCTGAGAGTGTAAAATAACGAAGTGTTAATGAATAAATATGTTGTGATAAAGGAACATTGATTTATGCATTCCATTCTGTAACCTCGACCCTGTAGATAAGAATCGCGTCTGCTATCACAGTATTCCATCTTTCAGTAAGAACATTATTCCTGCTGCTATGTAAAGAATCTTTATAAAAACAGCACCACTCTTATCCAGGTAAGGTTTTTTTCTGAGGTTTTCCCTACCCTGAGAAGACGAATGTCGGGTAACTTAAAGCTCCATGGACCTCGGGCTCATTTGAGCATCATTTCACCCATTTTATTTCATTTATTCGTCCGATATGACACAATGTTGGAGGACGTTAATTAAAAAAAAAAATCTGGATAAGGTTTTTTCCTGAGGTTTTCGCTTATCCTGAGAGAATGAATGTCAGGTACAGAGGTATTTTTTAGATGTGGCGTGTGACGTAATGTTGCACAGTAGTTCATGGTTGAGTCCACTTGTCTATTGCAAGATAAAAGGGGTGTCTGGTTAGTATCTCTTCGACTTCTAACCCACTAGCCAGCAGGCTGCTAGTGGAAACTTGCCCCCATCATCGCTTTGCATGATGTCACTCGCACACATCCAAGCAAGGTCACCTCTAAAAAATACCTCTGTAACTTAAAGCTCTATGGACCACGGGCTCATTTGAGCATCATTTCACCCATTTCAGTCATTCACCATCCAATATGACATTATGTTGGAGGACATTAAAAAAAAAAGAAAAAAACTAATGCCACCATTCAAAAATATTGTGACATTATTACCTTTTCCATTATTTATTTTCACAACTTACTATAATTTGTGTGACCTCACCTACACCAATTTCACAATTACATCTACACTTAAGAAACTCTTGCAGTTATACAATCTTAACACTAAGCTTTTCTCACACTAACTCTGTTACCCTGATGATGTGATGTCATGCCACAGAGTGTCTAGTCCATGGGAAGCTTTCCAATGTTACATTGCCCCCACCCCCCTTCAGCACTATGTGCATCTAGCAGCACCATCACAGTGGGCCAAACGTTCTGAATGCACCAGCATCTTCCCATAAGGCAGCCTCTGGATGCAGTAGACTACATCGTTTATCCCTTTGACCATGCGGTATAGTCGTTGCCATGGTTGAAATTGTTCTCTTCTTCATTGCTCTCTCTCTCTCTCTCTCTCACTCTTGCTTAGCATATCTTCATCATACACACATGTGGAACATGGAAACAGGATCACCCCTCAATAACCAAATACTCTATGGAGCTTTTGCCTTGAAGTTTTGGTGCTTCCAAATGCCCAACTTCTGCAAGCCAGGTATAATGGACATTCTGTACAGCTATCATACGAAAACATTCTTGCACATTTTACTAAACCTAACATTGCTCTCATGTAAATCAGATGTTATTTTCAAAATACCAGTTTGCAATTATGTTGCACTGGGTTTATTTTATCAGATTATCGTCTTCATTGCTTAAAGCTTATTATTATGATCTTTTGATTCCAAAGGATCACCAAGGTGCATTATGTTTGTTTTGCTATTTTCACTTATATGGCAATATAGAAGCAACTAATTCTCACCAGGCTTCTTGTTTTTTACATGTCCACTGTACATCTTTGGTATCTTGTTCCTTACATGTTCACTGTACATTTTGGTTTCTTGTTCTTTACATGTCCACTGTACATCTTTGGTTTCTTGTTCTTTACATGTCCACTGTACATCTTTGGTATCTTGTTCTTTACATGTCCACTGTACATTTTGGTTTCTTGTTCTTTACATGTCCACTGTACATTTTGGTTTCTTGTTCTTTGCATGTTCACTGTACTCTTTGGTTTCTTGTTCTTTACATGTCCACTGTACATCCTTGGTTTCTAGTTCTTTACATGTCCACTGTACATTTTGGTTTCTTGTTCTTTGCATGTTCACTGTACTCTTTGGTTTCTTGTTCTTTACATGTCCACTGTACATCCTTGGTTTCTAGTTCTTTGCATGTCCACTGTACATCTTTGGTTTCTTGTTCTTTATTTGTCCACTGTACATCCTTGGTCTCTTGCTCTCCACACATCAATGGTACACCTTTGGTTTCTTGTTTACATGTCGACAATACATGTTTGGTTTCTTGGTACTACCGTCGACTCCACCTTACAGGGCACTAAGCTGCTCGCCGACATCTTTCAGGGCACTAATCCGTTCACTGGCTTCTTCCAGAGCGTTAACATGTTGGCCGATGTCTTTCATGGCTTGCTTCTTGCTGACCAATTGCCCCGTCTATCTTCGCCAATAAGTCTACCCTCAATTCGGCTATCCCATTTTTCATTTTGTCCATCTTGACTAACAGTTGCTTCATCAGTTCTTCCATCATGGCTTTTGTTTTACTTCTGACACCACGTAACACTATTACCTTTTCCGTTATTTATTTGGACATCTTATTACAATTGATGTGACCTCACCTACACCAATTTCACAATTAGATCTACGCTTAAGAAACTCCTGCAGTTACACAATCTCAAACTCTAACCTTTTTTCACACTAACTCTGTTACCCTGATGACGTGACGTCACGTCACGGAGTTTCTAGTCCACGGGAAGCTTTCCAATGTTACAATGTTTTTTTTTTTATATTATTTTTCTCCAAATAATGCTTTACAAGTCTTTTGAAACTCTTTAGTGATGGCCTTGTTTTTACTAGCATTTACGATCTCACTATAATCAATTGCTTAAGAAAATCTTTTCTTTAATCACTTGATCTCAATCTCTAACACTGTAATGATGATACTCTAACCAAATGCAGATCTGATCCCTTGAGTTTATGCCAAGGATGGTAACCATGGCTCAACCTTTGGCATACTAGGTAAGGTAGTACTACACTAATTTGTCAATGCCTTTCACAATGCAAGAATAAAGTGACATCAAATACATTGATTCTTGAGTTCAGCATCTAAGTTCTCCACCACTGAAAAATCCTGCCTATATAGTAAGCAAACCTTGCTAGCCAGGAGCCTAAATAAAAATCCTTTAGCATTAAATTGTTTAATTCATTATATGCACTTTGATTCAATAGAAGTGGCACATATTCGATTCTATGTCCATAAAGCATACAATAGTTTGGAAATTCATTATGTAATACATTATTGCTAATACATTATTCATTGTGTTATGTAACAGCTCACACATAGACAGATATCACAAAAACTGATTCCAAATGTAAAACATATGTGGCAAAATTTCTGAAGATTAATTTCAAACAGATACCAGACTATTCCATCTATGTATGTATTATTATGTTTACTTCTTACCTGCATCTCTTGCTCCAGTTTGCAACCCCAGTGGCCCAGTATGATGTGGAAATGATGTCGAAATGGAAACAACTGAATCTCCTGCATCTCTAAGGCCTGTTGCACTACCCCTGTAATGATAAACATTTATAAATGTATTATATAAGGCTTTAAAACAAAATTGTTCACCAAAAATTCTTATGGGCACGTTTGGAAGTTTCAAATAATATGGATTAAACAACTTAAACTATGTAAGAGTAAAACAAAATTCTTAGGGTTGTGATAGACACAAGAATTGGTTTGGAGTAAGAAAATTTAAGTTATTCCAAAAACTTCTTATGTGGTTTACTTTGCATATGAAAGACCCATTCACTGGCAACTGATTGTTCCAACACACACAAAGTATGTGTGGATGAACATTGAAAGGTAGAATCAGAACTGAAAAATTCAATGCCATAGCCAGGATTTGACCCATGGCTCTACTGCTGTGCACATGGCTACTCTTAACCACTGAACTACCATGGCAACATACAAGTACAACATTAAACTGATTCACAGTCAAGCTTGGGACTTAAGTACTTAGGATAATAAGTCCCATTAGGGTATGTGGTCCTGAATTTGAATTTCTCTCATGGTACACCAAATCAGTTGGAGAATTTAATGTTGTACCAGCATTTTGCCATGGTAGCTCAGTGGAAAAGAGCAGCTGCACATAGAGCAAACGATCTGTGGCTCAAATCCCAACTATGGCATTCATTTTTCAGTTGTGATTCTACCTTTCAATGGTTTACTTTACATTATCCCCAATAAAGATTCCAGAATCATGCACACACAGAATTTTTATACAAGTGGATTATTTGGAATTCAACAGTGACGGGTATCAATTTTCTCTTACAAACTCTTATACCTATATCTTCTTCGTGTTAGCTGAGATAAGCATTTGCACAAATTAGTTTATTGCTTATTTCCTTGTAGGTGAAAGGGGCATATTAGAATACAGTAGGCCATGGGCGACAGTCAAACCTTTTAAAGCTCTGAGATTCCGTTCTCTTTGCACACTTAACATAAAAAAATTAACGATGTTGCATTTCACGAAGTTTTTAAGTTTTCTGAAACTTACACACATAACAAGGAATATCTCTGATATGGTTCACTCTACAAAAAAAATTTACTCGGACATAAATTGTGTATTTTAGCAAGATCTACATTTTTTGTATAGTATGATTTGGTCTATCTCTAACGGTATACCAGTTATGCAAAAGTAGTCCGGAGTAAATACAACTACAGGGGCTATAGCCAGAAAATTCAAAATATACATTTCATTTGTCATAAAAATGTCTCAAATATATGAGATTTTAATCAAAATCGTTAGAGCGATTTTCAAGAAAATCAAAATTTTCGAAAAATTTTCCATGTAATGGGTAGTTTAGGGTGGGGCTATTTTGTTCAAAATCTTGAGTCACACACTTGCAAGACATTAAACTTAAATACCAATTTTGGTTTTTAACCAACTTTTTGTTTTTGAGTTATGCTGTCCACATACTGACGCACACGCACACACACGGACCTTTTTCTAGAATTTTTTTTTTTTATTCAGGGGGTCTCAAAACATATATTTCCGGTGAAAACTCAAAATCAAATTTTTGGGTGGAATACAATACTTCCCCTATTTACCAGTAGAGAAAATAGTATATGGTACTACCTTAAGCAGTTGTGCAATAATACTCTGATTTCAGTAACAAAATTCTACATGAATAAATAATACAATAAGATGATGTAATTTATGCTTATGCCTAATAATAATTGTTGATCTGTGCCAAGAGCAGCAGGCATGTGTCAGGCTGGGACTTCAGGGTGCTGATGCACCAAAATATCAGAAAAGTGTTAATATCAATTTCTCGTACCATGATATGCCATTTTGTGGCACATCATTACTTTTTACTCTTGTAAAAATTATGTAAACTTTGTGACTAGTAGGGGGATCTGCCTACTTAATGATAAATGGAGGACCTAACAGAGTAATTGACATGAGGCTCCCAAAGTGACTTATTGGGGAAATGTAAAATTTATATGGCAGTCCTGGTCAACAGATTTTCTGCTTATTCATCTTGCTATGAAGTCAAAAGTTCAAACAATACGATTTCTATAAACCTTGATGCACATACATGTGTACCATCTGCTGCTGTTGCTGCTTCTGTCGCAAGCACAATACACTTTGTGTAAATTTTGTAATACTGCTACAGAAAACCACGTTTATAAGTTTCTCACCCACACGTTTTTTGCATTTGTATGTTGTCTACTGTGCACTTTTTCAATTCTGTATACAAAGTTACCCCACTGTCATGTTTTCCATTTATACATTTTTGTTCATTTACACTATTAAATTTACTTCCCCACAGTTATTTTTGTTGCACTTAAACATTATAAAGATCAAGAAATTGCCACAACATTTTTCATATATGGTGTGGCAAGCTCATTGTTGGTTTGCTGTCTGCATGTAAACTTGAGTCATTATTGTGTGATATAGCCACAATACCCATGGATGTTTTTCATGAACTGGTGGCAGTGTCCGAGATAAGGGGGTTGAATGTGGCCCACGGTCCAACAAACAAAATTGCAGAGGTATGCAGTTGACAGTAATGTGAGCAGGTGCGTAGTACATTGAGTGTTTTTTGCATGGGGTAGTTAACGTTTACTTTCTCTACCACATACAGTAAGTATAAGTATTGTACTCCACCGTGTGTGTGTGTGTGCGTATGAGAGAGAGAGAGAGAGAACATAACTCACTAATGAAAGTTGATTAAATACTAAACTTGGTATTCGAGTTCACTATCTTCCCAGGAGGTGACGAAGGTTTTCAAATAAATCCCGCTCCCCAGACTTTTCTTTATATGGAACAGAGAGAGAGAAAACAGCAAAGCTCCAAAGGAAGAAATTGGTTAAATACCGAACTTTGTATTTAAGTTCATCTTTCAAGGATGTGACATTGAAAATTTTCAAGAAAATCCCCCATCCCAGACTATCATTTATATGGAACATTGATTTTCTAAACAAATAGCTAACAATCCTGATTGAAAAACCATACATTTAAGAAATTTTTATGTCAAATGAAATTTATACCTATCTCAAATTTTCTGAGAATTTCCTCAAAATTTCTCCTTATTCTGGATGACTTCTGCACAACTCGTAAACCGTAAGAGATAGACAAACTCTTATTGCAGATAAAATGTAGATCTCGTTAAAAACACAATTTATGTCAAATACATGTTTTTGTGGATTGAACCATTTCTGAGATATTCCTTGTTATAGGAATAAATTTTCTAATATTTACACTTTTCTCAAATGGAAAGTCATTCATTTTTTATGCACCAGACATGCAAAGAGAATGGATTATCATAGCGACCAGCTCATCAAAAATTTAACTATTGGGTGAAGACTACTGTATTCTGCTATTCCCCTTGTACCTACAAGTAAATTAACGATAAAATAATTTCTGTAAATGTTTACCTCAATTAACAGGAAGTTGAGTAATAAGCATTTGAAAGAATAGTTTGTAGAGTACAAAAATCATGTGAAAGCAGCATGCTAATCTTTCTTAGTGTAGTTTCCAATCTTTGTGAATGTGAAAATGATTTAATCACAAACCAAAAGATGTATTTGCATTCATGAGAAAAGATACATAATTGAAGAAGAACAAATTAGTCTCAATGAAGCTAAAGTGAGCATCGCAAAGTGCCTCAAAATCCCAAATTGTACCTTAACTACGACACCGGCCAATGAAACACAAATGACATCTAACACTTCAAAAGCCAAGCTAAGTGGTGATAAATTCACACATATCCAGGATGTGAAGTGTGCAGCCTTGGAAAAATGCCTACAAATTTGATTTTGGCAGCATATGCAGCTAATATGCCTATTTCTGGCCCAGGGTTTAAAGAAAAAAACTTTAGAATTTGCAAAAAGTTAAATCCTGAAATACGCCATGCTTCTGGATAGCTACACCACTTCAAAGTAAGATGTGGTATTACTGGCCACAGAGTTTGTGGTGATACTAACAGTGTGGATAATGCCACATAAAAAGTTGGGATCACCTTTGCCTCACGTCCAAGATGTCATAAGTTCGAATCTCACTTATAATGAGTTACCCAGATAAGGTTTTTTCTGAGGTTTTCCCTTATCCTTAGAAGACAAATGTTGAGTAACTTAAAAAAGCTCTATGGACCTCAGGCTCATTTGAGCACAATTTAGCCCATTTCCTTCATTCACTGTCCGACATGACACTACGTTGGAGGATGCTAATAACAAAAAATAAAAAAAATTAACAAAAAATAAAAAAAAATTAACAAAAAATTAAAAAAAAAAAAAAAAAAGAAAAAAAAAAAGAAGAAGAAGAAATAAATCCTGATTTGGGGAAAAAAAAAGCAAGCAAAGAGTAACAGTACTCTACCACAAATGCAGACATTTCTGGTTAATTCTGAGCACTAGTGATTGGGAAGTCAGCTCAGCAAAGCTTCAGTGTTTCGAGGGAATAAAATTGTATTACAACTACGAGCCAAGCAAGAAAGTATTCATGACTTTAAAGCTCTTCAAGAATCACCTCAACAGCTTAATGTTCACATTCGTCATGAAAAGAGAAAAATATTTTTGCTTCTGGACAATTGTGTGGCTCACCTCCAGCACTGCAGTTCCACAACAAAACTGGCATTAAAATACAATGAAAAAAACTAAAGCTGCTGACAGTGAAGCAATATAAATTCACAAATATTAATAGATATTCAGAGACTAAACTTCACCTATCTTTGGTAGTTATGAATTTTGTCAATTATCAAAGATAAGTGAAGTTCAGTCTCTAAATATTAATGTCGGTATGGGTGGCTCAGTTGGTTAGATGCTGGCCTACTGATCCCAAGGTCGCAGGTTCAAACCCGGCCCAGGCCGATGGTTTTTAAGTGTGCTTAAAACGACAGCTCCATGTCAGTAGATTTACTGGCATGTAAAAGAACTCCTGCGGGACAAAATTCCGGCACACCGGTGACAGTGTTGCTGTAAGTGTTGTTCAGTGTTATAAATTGACTCACCTTTTAAATTAAAGAAATTAATTAGTTTAAACATTGCACATCACAGGAAAACATTATGCACTGAGGAAGAAACTGTGGTGAACGTTAAGAAGGGTGAGACAGCACAGCATATGAGACAAGTGAGATTTGCACCGAGGTCAACTTTTTGCAGTTGCAATTTGCACCTTGGACCATGAGATGCGTTGGTGCATGCGCCCTAAGAGGCCCTGCACTACACTGAAAATGGGTATCTCTTCCTATAAATGTCACAGAAATGTATGCATTTTTTAAATCAAATCAAATGGCAGGAAGTTAAAGCAATTAAATTTGATATATCAACTCCTGATAATTAAATATCTACTTTATAGTCATTTACAGGAGGTAAAATGTCAAAAAGATTCAGATTAATACATATAAGCTTTTGTATCAGTAGAACTTAGCTAATTATTTAACTCAAAGGTAAAATATTGCAAACATTTGCTATATTGATATTATGGAAACTGAGTGATAAATTACTCATATTTTACAGAAACGTTATTATTTTCAGTCTTTATAAGCACACAAAATTTAAATTTAAAATAACTGTTGAGGGTACTCTACTCTCTGATTTCAAATGACACACAGTACAAAATCTTCCAATCATATGGAAATTCTGCATGCAATTATAGCGAAAGGAGATAAATAACATACTGCATGGGATGATCTGAGATAAATGTACAAATGAATGTACAAATGTTTTAAGTACTTTCAAGATCAGTCTGATGAAGGAAATGTTTTTCTACTTCTGTCTCTTCTTGAAAGTTAATTTAAAAGACATTACTGTTTGTCTTTCTTTCAAAATTCATAAATTTAAGCACACTGACTAATGATAACAATATTAACACAAATTATACATATTAATTACTACACAGTACATAATACATAAATTAATTCATAGGGCCAGGAAAGTCCTAGATCATATTTTTGCAAAGACCCATTTCTTGCTTATGTAGGTTAAAATTAATAATTATCAGATATTCCACAAATTTGTTCTGTTCATTTCTAGTAGCATTTCCCATGACCTTTAATATTCCTTAAGGGCAAGTGCTTCATATGTATGAACAATGTACATATTAAGTATAATCATGTGAATTGACTTTTCATGCTTTGTTTCTAAGAACCGTTTCCATGAGAGAGAGAGAAAGACAACTCAAAAGGTTATTGGCATTACTTTTCTTCACAATGTTAGGTCAGAATAAAGTTTCAAAAATGTAAAATTAAAAGCATGCTGTGCAGTTGTTCTTGACTTACATGATATTCTTATTGGGGCTTGCTGTTGTGACTGTTACTCCTCCACTTGACACCTTATGAGCAGCAGTGACATTATACTGGCGCCCACCATTAATCGTAGTTATGCTACGATTATTTGTAACTGGTCCATTCACAGTTGTTGTCATGGTGGTAGTCGTGGCTGAGGTACTTGTTGCTGTATTCGTGCTAGCAGGCACCAATACCTGGTTTATTTGTTGACTGGAGCTCAGGCGTGTCATGCTCTTGTGTAGACCTCCAACAGAACCTACACGGCTACCAACTAAATATTACAGTTAGTCAATAACTTAACTCCTTAGTAGAAACAATTCAATTGAACTTTATCTTAAAATTAGCAGCTATGAGAAAATTGACATATTAACATTAACATCATTTTAGAAGTAACAACAAAATGCATTAAGTCTATTTAATGAGCACTTTTCGACATTCCCTGTATTTTTACAGTGGTAAATCAATCTGTATAGTTGCCTAGGTTCAACCAAGATTTCTTTGCATCCTAAATTAAGTGAAAAAAGCAGGGTTTGCTTATAAAAACTGGAAAAATGAAGCAAATCACACTGTTAGCAAAAGATCTTTCTTACGAAACTTAATACACATATCCTGATAGTTGTGTTTGTATCTGTGGAAGCAACCAGCATACTACATGCAATTGTTAATGCCAAACAATATCAGATATCTTGCTCCCCCAATATACTGGCAATACTGTCATACTGATGAATGACCAAAAACAATGAATCTGTTCAGATATGATACAGATGTACCACATATATGAGTACTACCATACTAAGCTTTGAAAAAATAAATATCCCTACTCTCCATAGGAAAGTGTAAATGTGAGTGTGTTTTTCACATTATTAAAAATGTGTGAATATGTGTAAAAAAAGAAAAGAAGCAGTGATAGAAATAAGGAAGTAAGCCCTGAAATGGGACTCAAGTGTAAGTTAAGTCAGCAATTTTGGTCTTCATATCTCAAAGCAGGGCTAGAGATACAAAGATGAGGGATGTTGACAGTTTATTGATGAAAAGGTTCATAGGTTGAGGTGTAAAACATATTGGATGCTTACTAAAGTGAAGATGAAAATGAAAAATACTGCTGAACTGGAAATCAAATCAAAGACTATCAGTAGGAAGTAGAAATGGCATTATTTAACACTAGAAGCACTGCACTGCCTTGCTGCCGAAAAGGACCAACATCGGTCCTTTTGACCGGTACCTTTTTCCATCAGTTTTCTGCATTTCATTTATAATATAGTTTAAATCAGGATATTTTATGCATGAAATAGTATCTTTATTTACATTTTAAAGGAATTTACATAATATTTACTCATTAAACAGTGTGAATCCATTACACTGCTTTTAAAACATGGGATCATATAAATTCTGTGCATACTCAGTTATATCACTTTAGCATTCTGAAGTAGTTTGTAACACTGGTAACAATACAGTAGAGTGCAATACACACAATGATCACAAAAACAGCTCATGTTTGTATTTAGTCAAATCTGCCATCTTGGTCAAAACACTAAGCACACATGTACTGAACATTTCCTGAACATGGGCCGCACACATACTTCTTACACTTCATACACATATTCTTGGTTTTATTAGGACCTTTGCAGCCTCCAATTTGACATGTTTTACGTGCCCTACCTTGTTCGGTGATTCCAACAATTACATTTGCTGTTCCTTTCCTTGACAGCATACATTGAGAAGAGTTCTTCTGCTAGCTTTAGAAGAAAGTCTCGTCTGCTTACTTTCTCTCTTGTGACATTCTGGTATAGGATCAATGTATTGATTCCAGCAAGGTCCAGTACATTGAAGAAAATATGCATTGGCCACTGCTGACAACCAAACTTGTCAGTTTATAGGCAACAGATTTGATCAGAATGTCAAGGCCGCATTTTGTGGAGTTATAGAAGCTCACAGTTTCTGGAAGTTTCTTCTGGGTTCCTTGATCCACATCCACAGACTGATGCATTGAACTTAGCAGAAGGACATTCTTCTTTGCCTTTCCTTGATACGACGTGAAGGTAATATCAGATCTGTACAAGATGGTGCCGTACAAAGATCCAGTGGCAGATTTTGTATAAAGAGGAACCTCTCTCCGTGATTTCTTCAATGTGCCTACCATAGTTGTATTCTTCCGTTTCAACTAATCAGCAAGATTTTTAAAAGTAAAAAAATTGTCACAAGTAACATTCCTTTCGAAATTAAAGGTTGCATAAGTCATGTGACAACATGCTCTGGTATAGACATGTTAGGTGGTCGTTCACCATGTTTTCCTAAATAAGGAAACCCATTCACCATAAGCTGTGTGAATGGGTTGATTGCAGCAAGCCAGAGCATCAAACCAAACTTACCCGGTTTGTTACTCATATACTGAGTAAAGCAACATCGAGACTTGCATGAATACAGCTGCTCATCTATAGTAATAACTGCACCTGGATTGTAGCTCAATTTCCAGTTATGTACAAATGGACTCCAGATTGGTGTGGCTGCTGCAAAGCCATCTGTCTTCAGTCTTTCATCGCGTGTATGTTTATCATCAAATCTCAGGACCCTCATGATCTGAATAAATTTGTTCCTTCCCATAACACGAGAGAAAAATCGTGGTCCCCACACCTTTGGCCACAGAAATTTCAAGGGGACGTTCTTCCCTCCATATTCTCCACAGTCATACAATATGGCTCTATCTGCTTCAAGTTGGTCTAGCTCAAGAGTCCAAGAATTGTCCCGAAGGTCTTGACGGGCCCTTATATCTGTGCATTTTTTATATTCTGGAGAATGGTAGCATCCATCAATACTCACCATTCGTTGGCATAGTTTCCACTCACTATCAGTTTCTTTGCATAATCTGTAGGACCTGGCCTTTCTGTCAGTACACTGTGATACCCACGTCTGCCAGGTGGATTTCCTGGTTCAATTCTTGTCCATATTGTATCATTCAACAGCAGACTTGTTACTTCCCACAGCTGGAAAGTTTACTTCTTGTGAAGCTCGACGTCCTCGATTGAATCTGCCTCTCTTCTATGGGACAGGGTCACGAGGTTCTGCAACAGCGCCGTCATTTGCCTGTTCCAGTACAGGTTCTTCAATCATTGTATTATCACCAACGTCCAATTCCGACGATTTGCTTTTATCTGATTGATGAGGAATATATTCAACATCATAATCATTATGGGGTAATTCATCTTCACTAAATATGTTCTTTCCTTCTGACTCATTGTCTGGTAAACTATGGAAATAATTCAACATTTCATCTTCTCAAAGATACTTATGGTGGTAATTATGATGTGACATGGCTATGATACAGTATTGTCTCAAAAAATATTTTACCATTCATTATATTGACATGATTTCTAAAACACGTCTGCTCTGGAGCTAAAATTTTTCAAACTAAGCTTCCACATTGATAGCAAATCTTGGATTATTTTCAGACCACATTGTTATCATTGTTAGTTACGACTTGTCTACTCTAGAACATTATTAAACTGGGCTACAACAATGTCCGAAAGCCTTGGATAACTTTTGAATACATTGTTACCACTATTTAGTTGCATGTGTGAAATAATGGGCTGCAGTCTTTTAAGGTAAAAAGCGTGTATAATTTTTTAAAACCTGCTATAAAAACTAACGTTTTAGGGAATCACCCTGCTCTGTTTCGTTAAAAGTCACAAAATATTAAAGCGATAATCACACTACCTCAATGTATATACTTTTTTAAAGAACGTTGTGCTAATGTACAGTGAAATTCATGGTAACATTGTTCAAGTATATTTTCATTGCCGTTTTACTAGCTCTAAGTGCCTGATGTTGTGGGATTGATTCTTGTCTACACACTTTAAAAATTACTTTTTCTTTCAATTGAATTTTTGAAAACTCATTCCGCTTACCAAACCACAGCCTACAAATGGTTGCTGTTTTACTGGCTCTAAGTGCCTGACGTTGTGGGGTTGATTCTTGTCTACACACTTTAAAAATTACTTTTTCTTTCAATTGAATTTTTGAAAACTCATTCTGCTTACCAAACCAAACTATAGCCTACAAATGGTTAGTGTGAAACAACAATTATCAAATATCAACATGCAATTGTTTATTTAAATAAATGCATCATAATTGTTCTTTCACACTCACCATATGTAGGTAGTAAGTTGGCTTGAAAAATTAAATGCCATGGCTGGGACTTGAAACATGGATCTTTGGCTATCCATCCCAATGCACTTATGGCTTAAGGTACATAACTATACACCTGTATGCACATTAAATCTTCTCATTTCATACAAGATCCCAGTAGATGCAAAAAATCTATAGTTCATGACCTGGCCATGGCATTGACCTTTGTAAGTCTGATTCACTTACAATTGTGTTTTTAGAAAATTATTTATTTTTTAATACCCACCTCAAATATGCATTACAACAAGAAATAAAATTTACTTTCTAGAATGGGAAGTGAAATTTCAGTGTAACTAACTGTATTATAGTCTCCATGTATGAGGCCAATCAATGATAATCATTGTTTTAACACATGCAAACCGTGGATAGGTAAACTTTGAAAAACTCAGAACTGAAAAATGCCAACTATGGCAATGCATTTTTCAGTTCTGATTCTACCTTTCAATCACTACATAATGTTTGCCATTTTATTTTTCATAATGCTCATTTCAAAATTTGTAATCTATCTGGTTAAAAATGCACCAAGTGAAAACATTTTTAATAATTTAATTGGTGATATTTAAAATTATTTTTATTACCATAACATTCAGGAGAGTGAGCTTTGCAATTTTATCTTGCACACAGTGTTTTAAAATATTGCTCGGAGGTTTAAGAGATATAAAATATTATGTGATTATTTTCTTTATCTTTTTTTGTTTGTTGTTTTCTTTTTGTTTAACATCCTTTAATCTGGTCGGTCATATCAGGCAATGAAGGAATGGGTAAAATGATGCTCAATAAAGCCCATGGTCCATAGAAGTTACAGTTAACCACATTTGTCTTCTCAGGATAAGGGAAAACAGTGGGAAAAAAGCTTAGCCGGATAATTCGCCCAACCAAAATTCAAACTTGGAACCTCTTGAATGTGAAGCAGACACACTACCCCTACACTATAGAGGCAGGCTTTTATTATTAGTGTTGCACAATTTGTTGTGGGTGATTTACTTTGTGATGAAGTGTTGCATCAGTGAGATTGCTACCTAATACCCCAATGGTTACAGAGATTTTACAGTGTGGTAGTGTGACATGTGTGTGTGCTGTCAAGGAAGTCTTGTTACATGGGAATTCTGTAATGTACCCGTGAATATAGTTTAAGTATTTTGTGAGGAGCTTTGTTTCACAGGGTGGCTGTTAAGTGTGAGCTGAACGGAAGATATTCTGCTTGATGGGATTCCTGTTATGTGCCCCATCATTTCTATGTGTTCAATTTTTAGAGCTTTTACATCATTTTTATTTTTAGCCAGTGTTAATGCAATAAGGCTTAGTTTTAAGCATGTTATTTCACAGTAACATACAAACACCCAGCGAGATTGTGGATTAGCAATAGAGATACTGCCATTTATACTCTTGCCATTCTGAAGAGATTATAATATGTGTATTTTGACATGCCTTTGAGTTACTGCTTTGTATTTTTTATGAGATGTGCGGCAATATTTATTTCTGTTTACTTTTACTTTGATGGGGCAAAGGTTAGGTTTCTTGGGTTCCTTATTTTTCTTTGAAGTTCATTCATTCTTTCATTTTTATTTATCCTTTTAAAACATATACATGTCGTTGGACACGTCATGTTACATAAAATACATACACGTCAAAAAGTAAGGAAAAAGCCAGAGACATAATTAAAGAAACCAGTACCTGTATGTTAGAAGTATTGGCCCTGGCTGTTGAGACACTTGTTCCACTGTGACACAAGATGGTGAATGGCTGTCTTATAAAAGTCCCTAAACCGTGATGTGAGCCAGTTCCGCACGTAAAGCTGGACGTTGTCATCAGAGGTGAATCATTGTCCCTCAGAGCCTTTTTAAGGGGACCAAAAATGGTGTAATCACAGGGAGAGAGGTCTGAACTGTATGGAGGGTGGCCAAGAACCTTCCATTTCAATTTCTGCAGGAGTGCTGCGACTGTGTGCGACTGTGTTGGCTGTATGAGGCTTTGCATTGTCATGGAGCAGAATGACTCCATGGGTGAGATTGCCTGGTCATTTTGATTTGATCGCTTGGCGAAGGTTGGTAAGGACTGTGAATAATGCTGGGCAGTCACTGTTGTCCCATGCTGCAGGAAGTGTATCAGAAGGGGACCATCTTGATCAAAGAACGTCAGCATAACCTTTCCTGCACTTGTGTGGATGGCCTTGGCTTTTTTTGGTGGTGGTGACCCTGGATGCTTCCACTGGACACTTTGTCGTCTTGACTCTGGTTCAAAGTGATGACACCATGACTCATCTCCAGCCCCCACTCGTGCTAGGAACTCATTCCCTTCCCTAGCATAGCGCTGCAGATGACCAAGACAGTGGGCCATTCGACATGCTTCCTGGTGTGGTTGAAGACTGGAGCACCCATTGGGCACACACTTTGCTCAAAAGCAGTTGTTCCTTCATGATGGTGTGAACACTTCCGACGCTCAATCCCAGCTTGGTGGCTATGGCTTTCACTGTCACTCGGCAGTCCTGGGTAATGAGTGCATCAACCAGCTGGATGATGTCATCGGCAATGCAATGTGGTGCTCCAGACTGTGCATCATAGGCTAACGACACCCATCCTCCCCTGAAGCGCTTGTGCCACGCTTTGACCCTTGCAAGGGGCATGCAGTATTCACCATACACTTGTGACATTTGTCGATGAATGTCTGTTCCCCCTACTCCTTCCGTTGTCAGGAAACGAACAACACCTCTTTGCTCTTCTTTTGACGCCTCCATTCCACTGTTTGCAATGGGACTGGCAACATTGGACGATTGATGCATGCTGCTGCTAGCTTTCTATAGTCACATGACATGCACGTGTGCTCTCTAGCGACGGGCTGTGAACTTCCATGCTCTGGTCGGAACAACACTTCGTTACACACGCCACGATATTACCACCCTGTCACTAGTTTGTGCATACCATACTCCAGCTTGTTTCTTTTTGAATGCCCCTTACACATAGTATTATCAAAATGCTTTCTTTTCTCTCATAGTATGTGTGTGGACATGTGATGAGCACATTCTTGTGTAAAGAATTTATACAATTGTACTGTATTTTAGTTCTAGCTGGTTTGGTTAAGTTTTGGAATCCCATTGTCTTTAATCCTGTTTCTTTGGATTTTGTTAGTTTTACACAATGTTTTGTATTTTCTTTTTGTACTTCCCATCTTGATCTTTTGTATTCATGTAAATGTGACACAATCTATATGCAAAAGACTCTATTTTGCTCGTAATATACTTATCTATCATCTATTTAATGCATCTTTTCCATATTTTTTTTATTGTGCTTTTAAATTAAGTTATTAAGTTATTGTTTAATATCTTTTTCTGCAATTTGTATTCAGGTCTGGGTGGCTCAGTTGGTAAGATGCTGACCTGATCCCAAGGTCATGGGTTCAATATTCCCGCCCACACCGATGGTTTTTAAGTGTGCTCAAAAACAACAGCTCCGTGTCAGTAGATTGCCAGTAGATAGGCATGTAAAAGAACTCCTGTGGGACAAAATTCTGGCACACTGGTAACTGATGAGATCTTTGTAATTGACAGTGTTGTTAAACAACAAAATAATTTTAATTTCTTAGCCCTGTGTCTGGAACTGCCAGCTGCTCTCTCTTCAAGGCCTCCTTCTCCCAAACAATTACAGGTGCAGGTTGAACCATGACTGGGCACAGGGCTGCAGCTCTCTCCATCATCTGTTGGTCCAAGTGCTCAACGATTGCATCCTATATCATACTGTCATCTTCTTCTGCCGGCCTGTTTAGCCATTCTTCTTGCTGATCTGGGCAGTCTTTCACTTTAATAGTTTTATCTCCCATGTTAGACTATTTAATTTCTTTTGAATCCTTTAGCAAAGTCACCTTTCGGATCTTTCAGTGTTACAGTTATCTTGATTTTATTAAGAGAATGCCAAAACCTAGGTGGAATTTCATTTTATTCACTCTCCATTCGGGCTAATAATTTTCAGTGTTTCCATCTTAGCTTTTGAAGGGGAGTCATGAAGGCCTTAACCTCTTGAGCGACAGCCATTTAAAAGCTCCGCAGGCCGAGAACGGATACCCAATATCCAGCGCAGGGCATTTAAATTGTTAAATGCACTAAAAGTGCTTCCTAAATACACAGCTGTATTTTGCGTAAATTTTAAGTTATTTTAATGAAACAAAAACTGGTATAAAACTCATTATATGCAGTATACATGTACATCATCAGCAATGTTGAGTTGCATTTACAAATCGTTGAAATGGCACTATTTGTTTCACTGTGGTAAAAAGTTAACTTTGCTTTGTCGAAGGTGCCTAATATAATTTCTCGGAAAGAAACAGTAGTGGACCCATTGTATGTGTGAGCTTTGCGTCAGCAAATCACAGTACAATGTGAAATAGAACACTACTGTATGCGTGGTTTATGAGTCATCAGAATAAAGCAGGTTTGCAATTTTTCCTTACACGTGTTTCGTAACTTGGATATAGCTTACAGGCTCCGTTTGTTTCTTTCTTGAAATGCATACGTATACTTTCCTGCTTGTAGCTGAAGTGAGAAGCTTTTGAGTGTTACATCTCAGAGCTAAAACATGGCATCAACAAGCAGTGTTGCACAAAGGTTAGCGAGTGGTGGAAGTGTAAGGGCTTCTGAAATTACACACAATAATGTGGAGGACTTCTTGCTGTGTGACAGCGATTTGGATATTGATGGCGAATTTTCCAAATTTGAGAGGGGTGTGGAGGATATAGGTACGAGTAGCAGTGAGGAAGAATGTGACCAACTTCCTTCAGGTGTTCGTGAAGAGTCAGCATTGTAGAGTGCTGAAAACAATTGCAATACAAACAGGCACATCTTCACGAGCACAGGGTCTGGTGTTCAATCCCAGGCTCAGCTGACTTCTGACAGCCAACCAATTGACATTTTTACAAAATTTTTTACTACCGACTTAGTGTCTCTCATTGTTTCGGAAACAAATGTATATGCATGTAAGGTGAAGGAAGACCTGCTCTCTAAAGGTAAATTAGGGCCTAAGAGCAGAATTCAAACGTGGACAGAAGTAATACTCAATGAGATTTACAGGCTAATTGGTCTAATTATACTTATGGGTGTTATTCGTAAACCTGCATTATACATATATTGGTCCACAGATGACATGCTAGCTACTCCTTTTTTTGGAAAATGCATGTCAAATAACAGGTTTACGTCATTTTGCGATTCCTTCATTTCACCTGCACAGAGAATGTAAATGACAAACTCCACAAAATTAGGCCTGTTTTCGATTATATTATTTCAAAATTTAAAGAAAATTATGTGCCTGGTGAAAAGGTCACTGTTGATGAAAGCCTAATGCTTTGGAAGGGCCGCTTAGGTTGGAAGCAATACATCAAAACAAAAAGAGCTAGATTTGGCATAAAGAGTTTTGATGTTTGTGAAAGTAAAACGGGATATCTTTACAATAGCTGCATTTACACTGGTCAAAGGACTGACAATACTGGAGACAAAGATTTGGGCTTATTTGGCTCCATAGTAATGCACCTAATGGAACCTGTGCTTGATCAGGGTAGGACTGTGTACTTAGATAACTGGTACAGCTCTCCTAAATTATTCATGGCCTTACACAAAAGAAAGACTAATGCAATTGGAACAGTACATTCAAATCGTATTGGTTTGCCAAAAGATGTGAATACGAAGGCTGTAAGGAGAGGGGAAATGGAGGTGCGTCAGCTCCCACCTTTGACCTACCTTGCCTGGCAGGACAGGAGGGTAGTTACGGCATTATCCAATTGCAGCTCTAAGATTTTGATGATTGACACTGGAAAAACAGATGCCCATACCAAAATGTGCATTTTCAAGCCTGACGTTATCCAGGAATACAATATGCACATGGGCGGTGTCGATCTAGTAAATCAGGTATTGCAAGCATATCCCTCTTTACGAAAAACAGTGAAATGGTATAAAAAGATATTTTTGCACCAGCTGGATATAACCATATACAATTGTTTGGTAATTTGAAGAGCTCTAAACCCACACACGACAATGCCCTACCTGGACTTTCGACTATCAATAGCTCGCAGCCTAATTGAACAATACCAGGTTGAGAGGCCTCTTCATACTGGGGGTAGAAAATCCAAAACCCCTGCACCCCTCAGACTTCAAGGAAGACATTATCCTAAAAGGATACCGTCAACAGCAAAGAAGTCCTGCCCATCTCGAAGATGTTTCGTGTGCCGCAAGAAGGGAATCCGTAAGGAAACTGGGATGATCTGTGGCAAATGTGGAGATGTGCCCTTGTGTGTTTATCCCTGTTTTGAGGCATATCACTGCAGAAGGAACATATAAAGGTAAGCCAGTAAAGCATATAGAATTTAATTAAATGTTTCATAACTGAGGAAAATTAAAATAAGTTGAGTTAGAGGATAAATAAGGGTTAAATGCACAAACGCACAGGACGTGTATACACGTCCACAGGCCCGAATTTAGGACCTCTGACGCCCCTGGGCAAAAAACATTTGCTACCCCCCCCCCCCCCCCCCCAACTTGCAATACATATATTACTTAAATTTTCACAACATAGAGAACGGTTCCACTAGTTTGGATACTTAAGTATGAGTGGCAAACACCATAAGTGAGTTAAATTAAGTAAAAATTGAAGCTATTAACAGTGAAGCAACAAGATTCTAAAATAAGAACAAATTAGAAACTAAAAACTTCACTTATCTTAGTATGTTGATATCCTTTTTCTATTTTACTGACCCAGGGGTTTCAAGCTATATCCAGCTCATTCTCAAAGTCATATAAACAAAATCGTTGCCAAGCTACAATCTTTTATTTTTGTGAAAAACAATTATTCATATTCAATTTTTTATTTACCAATCTCTGAAAACAAAAATTTAAAAATACAATCCATAGAGGGCAATTCAAAGTTCATGACATGGTTCCTGTTTTTTAAAATAAAAATTTTTTCCCAAACCATTAAATCTATCGGATTACTTAACTGTTTTAATAATTTAACCTCTGAATTAATTTCATGATTAAATGACCAAAAATGATCTGCCACAGCTGATTTATCAGTTTGTTTATATTTAATATTTCTAAAATGTTCTTTTATTCTGGTTTCTAGATGACGTTTAGTTTTACCAATATAAACTTTATCACAATCTAAACAGCTAAATTGATAAATGCCAGATTTTTTATAATTTGGTATTTTATCTTTTTTTGAAAAATTAAGTAAATTTTGTATATTAAATTTATTTTGAGGGACCAAATTTATTCCATATTCTTTAAAAATCCTTGTAAATTTTTATTATTAGCCCATGGATGGTAAGTAAACTTTTTAAAAATATAATTATCTTTTATTTTTTTAAGGGTTAAAACTTCTTTGACAGCTTTTTGATATTTAAATTCCCCTATCCTTTTATGTATAAAATCTGTATTAAAACCATTAATTACTGCAGTGTTAATAATATGTTTATATTCTATGTCAAATTCATCTTTATTAAGGGGTATATTTATTAATCTATAAATTAAACTATTAAAAACAGCAAATTTATGTGCAAAAGGATTAAAACTTTTATATTTTATGTAATTATCAATGTGAGTAGATTTTCTGTAAATATCAAATTTCAATTTATTTTTATGTCTTTTAATTTTTAAGTCCAAAAATGAAAGGAATCCATTATTCTCAGTTTCCAAAGTGAATTGTATAGCTTTATCTTGTAAATTTAAAAGTTTTTAAGCATCATTTATCTGTTTATTAGGGACAACAGCAAAAATATCATCCACATATCTATGCCATATTTTAAAAATTAAAGGGAATGATTTTGTAATTTGAGTTTCAAAAAAACTCATGAAAAGATTAGCAAGAAATGGCGAAAGTGGACTACCCATTGCCAAGCCAGAAGTTTGTTGAAAAAAATTACCATTAAAACTAAAGAAATTTTGATCTAAACAAAGATTTGTAAGTTTTACAAAATCATCTACTAAGTCTTTATCTAATTCTAAAGAATTTAACCATTTTTTTAAAAAAATCAAAAGCTTTTTTCTAGGAATGCTAGGAAATAAAGAAACTACATCAAAAGAAACTAATTTATCATTTTCAGATAATTTTAGGTTATTAATCTTTTTTACTAGTTCAAAAGAATTTTTAATACTTAAACTCTCAAATGTTTCAAAATTACTAAATTTTTTGGTTAACCATTTAGCTAAATTATATGTAGGTGAATTAATTGAATTTATTATGGGTCTCATTTTATTTCCTGGTTTATGTATTTTTGGAAGTGCATATAACCTGGGTAAAACAGGATTATTGACTTTTAAAATACTTTTTTCTTTTTTAGGTATCATTTTTAATTCATTGAGAGTTTTATTAAAAGTTAAAATACATAATTTTAAAGGATCATTATCAATTTTTAAATAATCTTTACTTTCAAGCAAAAGTTCTACTCTATTAATATAATCAGCTTGATCTAAAATTACAATTTTGTTGCCTTTGTCGGCTTTAGTATAAATTACATCCTTTTCTTTCAATGATTTAATAACCTGATTATTATAATTACTTTTAGGATGATTTTTATTTATATCTTTCAAAATTTTAGTGCATCTCACTTTAATCAAAGATTTATTAATGTCATTTAAATCTTGACTGGCAATTTCAATATCTGCAACAAAATCATCTATGTTTTTTGAAAAACTTACACAAGTTTTCATACCTTTGTTTAGAAAATTTATTTCTTTCTCGTTAAAGTTACAATTTGATAAATTAATTACATTATTTTTTCGATTATTTGGTTCATTTATATTCAATTTCTGTTGTTTTTGGCACAATCTATTTAACTTATTTTTTAACCTATTAGTTTTTCTTTTCATGCTAAAATTTAGATACTCAAACAATTTTGATTCAAAATTAACCCAAATTAAGTTTCCTAAAATACTTGTTAATTTTAAATGTAAGTTATATAAACTAAGTTCAATATTACTTAATTTTTTAAAATGCAAGTTTATATAACTTACATTTAAAATTAACAAGTATTTTAGGAAACTTAATTTGGGTTAATTTTGAATCAAAATTGTTTGAGTATCTAAATTTTAGCATGAAAAGAAAAACTAATAGGTTAAAAAATAAGTTAAATAGATTGTGCCAAAAACAACAGAAATTGAATATAAATGAACCAAATAATCGAAAAAATAATGTAATTAATTTATCAAATTGTAACTTTAACGAGAAAGAAATAAATTTTCTAAACAAAGGTATGAAAACTTGTGTAAGTTTTTCAAAAAACATAGATGATTTTGTTGCAGATATTGAAATTGCCAGTCAAGATTTAAATGACATTAATAAATCTTTGATTAAAGTGAGATGCACTAAAATTTTGAAAGATATAAATAAAAATCATCCTAAAAGTAATTATAATAATCAGGTTATTAAATCATTGAAAGAAAAGGATGTAATTTATACTAAAGCCGACAAAGGCAACAAAATTGTAATTTTAGATCAAGCTGATTATATTAATAGAGTAGAACTTTTGCTTGAAAGTAAAGATTATTTAAAAATTGATAATGATCCTTTAAAATTATGTATTTTAACTTTTAATAAAACTCTCAATGAATTAAAAATGATACCTAAAAAAGAAAAAAGTATTTTAAAAGTCAATAATCCTGTTTTACCCAGGTTATATGCACTTCCAAAAATACATAAACCAGGAAATAAAATGAGACCCATAATAAATTCAATTAATTCACCTACATATAATTTAGCTAAATGGTTAACCAAAAAATTTAGTAATTTTGAAACATTTGAGAGTTTAAGTATTAAAAATTCTTTTGAACTAGTAAAAAAGATTAATAACCTAAAATTATCTGAAAATGATAAATTAGTTTCTTTTGATGTAGTTTCTTTATTTCCTAGCATTCCTAGAAAAAAGCTTTTGATTTTTTTAAAAAAATGGTTAAATTCTTTAGAATTAGATAAAGACTTAGTAGATGATTTTGTAAAACTTACAAATCTTTGTTTAGATCAAAATTTCTTTAGTTTTAATGGTAATTTTTTTCAACAAACTTCTGGCTTGGCAATGGGTAGTCCACTTTCGCCATTTCTTGCTAATCTTTTCATGAGTTTTTTTGAAACTCAAATTACAAAATCATTCCCTTTAATTTTTAAAATATGGCATAGATATGTGGATGATATTTTTGCTGTTGTCCCTAATAAACAGATAAATGATGCTTTAAAACTTTTAAATTTACAAGATAAAGCTATACAATTCACTTTGGAAACTGAGAATAATGGATTCCTTTCATTTTTGGACTTAAAAATTAAAAGACATAAAAATAAATTGAAATTTGATATTTACAGAAAATCTACTCACATTGATAATTACATAAAATATAAAAGTTTTAATCCTTTTGCACATAAATTTGCTGTTTTTAATAGTTTAATTTATAGATTAATAAATATACCCCTTAATAAAGATGAATTTGACATAGAATATAAACATATTATTAACACTGCAGTAATTAATGGTTTTAATACAGATTTTATACATAAAAGGATAGGGGAATTTAAATATCAAAAAGCTGTCAAAGAAGTTTCAACCCTTAAAAAAATAAAAGATAATTATATTTTTAAAAAGTTTACTTACCATCCATGGGCTAATAAAAAATTTACAAGGATTTTTAAAGAATATGGAATAAATTTGGTCCCTCAAAATAAATTTAATATACAAAATTTACTTAATTTTTCAAAAAAAGATAAAATACCAAATTATAAAAAATCTGGCATTTATCAATTTAGCTGTTTAGATTGTGATAAAGTTTATATTGGTAAAACTAAACGTCATCTAGAAACCAGAATAAAAGAACATTTTAGAAATATTAAATATAAACAAACTGATAAATCAGCTGTGGCAGATCATTTTTGGTCATTTAATCATGAAATTAATTCAGAGGTTAAATTATTAAAACAGTTAAGTAATCCGATAGATTTAATGGTTTGGAAAAAATTTTTATTTTAAAAAACAGGAACCATGTCATGAACTTTGAATTGCCCTCTATGGATTGTATTTTTAAATTTTTGTTTTCAGAGATTGGTAAATAAAAAATTGAATATGAATAATTGTTTTTCACAAAAATAAAAGATTGTAGCTTGGCAACGATTTTGTTTATATGACTTTGAGAATGAGCTGGATATAGCTTGAAACCCCTGGGTCAGTAAAATAGAAAAAGGATATCAACATACTAAGATAAGTGAAGTTTTTAGTTTCTAATTTGTTCTTATTTTAGAACCATAAGTGAGGTTATTAAAATTTAAGTAGGAACATCTTAATAGAAAGAACTTGCACCAAAGAGGCATCAGCCCCTTATAGATGTCAAAACATATACTGTTTAAATAACTAAAGGCTTCCTCCTTGCCCTGTCATTTGCAAACAAGTTTATGAGTTCGTTATAGTCCATTTTCACTGTTAAGTCAGATTCAATTGCAAGAACACCAAGATAACTAAGACGATCTTTCACTTGTGATGTTCTTAAATAATTATTTATGTGTCTTAGAGCAGAAATTGATTTCTCAGTTGAGCAGTTGGAAGCAGGAGTGCTCAAGTATATTTGTAGAGCTATGTTTAAGTTTGGGTAAACATTACCTTACAGCTGTGTAGGAGAGTGTGACGCATTTTCATTCTTTTCTATGTGGCTTTTGAAGTGTAAGCATTCAAGTAGAAATGCTGAATCTTCGAGATTTGAACTGTAGAGTTTCTGAAGTCTGGATGATGTTTCCTGAATTTCAGGTGGACTAAGCATCTTCAGATTTGTCAAAAACATAAATGGTTCACTGAATTCCTTGTAGGAAGAAACTATGTTGTTCAGTTCTTCAATCAATTTATCCAGAATCAAAAGGAACTTGATGTTTCATGTCTATGCTTTTTTTTTTTTTTTTTTTGGTGCAGCTTTCCAGTAATTTTGCCGCCCCCTAAAATGTGCCACCCTGGGCAATTGCCCTGTTTGCCCTTACATAAATACGGCCCCGCACGTCCATATCGCTCGTCGGTCATTTTGAATGGACGTGATTTCACGTCCATATCCCTGAAGAGGTTAAATGACAAATTTTTATTTTGTTACTTTTTGCATATTATGAAAATACAATACATTCTGATTAAGTTTATATGTTTCATTACAATAGACCAATATTTACTGTTTCAAGTTAATTTATATAAATGTAACTGTAATCCTTTATTCAAGATATACATTTGTGGGATGGGTATACTGCAAGATTGCACATACCCCGAGACATAGAAAATTTATGCGGATCATGTTTGGCTTGTGGTTCACGGTTAGAGCGTTTATGCACATTACACCAGTCTTTCTTTTTCAAACAGTAGAAATATTGTCAGTTATAATACTTGTGGGACATTTTAGAGCAAATATCTGATGCATACGAGTTTCTATGAACATTTTATTTTCAACATCAGCTTTCTCAAAACATTTGTCAATATAAAAGCTGCATTTTCTCATAAACCATTGGTAATATCTCCATACAAGTTTTATTACATAATCTGCACTTCACAGTGATGATGTGGATCCAGTGTTGCCATGTCTGCCATAGTAAAAGCAGATTTTATTTGAAAAAAGCAGGAGAAAACAGTAGATTTTTTTAACTGGCAATTTTGCTTAGTGTGTACATATTTATGACATTAACAATAACAATAATAATGACAATAATAATAATAATAATAACAATAATAATAATAATAATAATAATAATAATAATAATAATAATAATAATAATAATAATAATAATAATTAACAATAATAACAACAATAATAATAAAAAAATATTTGCTCCAAAATTCCTGTGCAGCAGAGGTACTGCCGCATGCAGTGTCAGTATTGCACAATAGCCTCCATTCTGTATCTATTTGTTGGATTTCTTCTGCTTTCACCAAATTAGGAAACCAAGAAGCAAGTAGTGCAATTGACTGAACTGTTTGGATTTTAGCTGGTTCTAACATTTCCAACATTGTAAGAAGAGGATCACTTAATGAAAAATGACTTAGTATGTTGCAAACTGATCAACATAAAAATCAACACAGAATAATTTGAAAACTTGTACATATTTGTCAGGCAGGGATGATCTTGTCAAAGATATTTGAACTTTGACACCAAAACACATGTTTTCCACAAAAGAAATACTTTTGGATCCCTGTGCTCAACTTTATCTATTTCAGTCAAATTCACATGTTAGGTTTAATGTAGCAGTCAAGCATAGTTCACAATGCAGAAACAACAGATGTGGTATACTATTTTTGCATACAGGTGATTCTATTAATCTTTTATTCTTATACACGAGGAAAATACCTTGCCTGAAAATCTTTTTTGCAAGAGCGAATTATATGATGCTAGCAAAAATAGTGTTTAAAAATGGAATATACATAAAAAGTAGGAGATCTTGAGCTGTGTTTAGTTTTTAGCAGTAGATCAACAGATTTGCAAAAGATCAGATCTGCAAAATCAGTAGACCTGGCGGGTAAGGATCCTCGGAGAGTCAATTTCCTTAAACAGATTATTTTTTAAAAACTAAAAAGTTAATTTTAGACTTTCATATGAATGAGGATCAGTATATTTAGGTAGAACCAATACACACTGTAAAAAATTTGAATTTCTCTACCCAATAGATCCTGAGGAAACGAGGTATTTGTATCACCATTTTAACATTGGTAATATAAGGTTTTGTGACTACCCTTAATGATATTCCTAACACCCGAATGACTTTGTCATGTCTTCCGAACTATCACTCAATTTTCACTTTCACTTAGTCTAGTTCAACCTTTGCTGAGAGCTCTTTTAGCCTGCTCTGGCATTTCACTTATGTATACCTGTGGACAAAAGTCATGTTTGCAACACCAAATTTATGTAAGTCCTACACATGCAGTGCCTTGTTTACATATCCATAATACAGTTCTGTAGTGGCAGCAACAAGTTGTTACAAGTTCCAAATCTTAATATTAATAACCCGTACAATCAACCAAGGTAATGTGCCATGTAGGACTTACACAAATTTGGCATCCAGATATAACTCATTTCTTTTTGTCCATAGGGGTACATTAGTTTCACCGTTCACTGTCACTTCACTTTCTTCCATGATGTGTTGACTTCCAGTTGGTGGACTTGCTGGGAAACTGAATGCAAGACATCTCCAATACCTGCATTAACAGATTCAGTATACTTCACCACAGGCAACAGAAACTCATTTGAAGAACAGCCCTTTTAGTCACAATCGCTTGCTGATTCATTCACATACCCTTAGCTTGCTTCATGAGAGCACTCCCTTATACAGCCGCGGGAACCTTCCAGAACATTAGGGATCAGGGGCAGCTCCGGGGGTAGTGCCTCCATGCCATGGCACTACCTTAATGTATATCTTGAATTTTCTGGCTGTAGCCCCTGTAGTCATATCTACTCTGGACCACTTTTGCATAACTGGTAAACTGTCAGAGATAGACCAAATCATACTATACAAAAAATGTAGATCTTGCTAAAATACACAATTTATGTCTGGATAAATTTTCTTGTAAGGTAAACCATTTCGCAGATATGCCTTGTTATATGTGTGAGTTTCAGAAAACTTAAAACTTTCGTGCAATGGAACATCGTTCATTTTTTTATATATTAAGCGTGCAAAGAGAACAGGATCTCAAAGTTTTAAAAGATTTGACTATCGCACAAAGCCTACTGTATTCTAATATTCCCCTTGCACCTACCTACAAGGAAATAGCAATAAGATAATTTCTACAAATGTTAATCTTAACATGAGGAAGATATAGGAATAAGAGTTTGTAAGAATGGTTAGTACAAGAGTACAGAAAGTCATGTGAGTGCAACACATCAGATTTTTTCAATTCATGGTACACAAATTATATTCTATGCTTGAATTCCTCAATGCTATAAAATACATTTTCTATTAAATACTTTTTAATCGTTTTCATCATTTCATTGGTTTGGGTTATGTTCTTTATTTCATTTGGTAGCTTCTTGAATAATTCCCTTCCTATAATTTCTACTGCACGATTATTTAGTGTTCCCCTTAGTGTTGTTCAGTAGTAATCATCATTGTTTCTTAAGCTATAGGTGTGTACATTACAATTCTTTTGATGCCTTAAATGTACAATAGTCTTTACACTTTCATATTATATATATACCAGGTGAGTCAGCCGCACCTTATTTTTTTGGAAGGTAGGCCACCCATCTAACGGCATGTGCGCCTTAGTCCAGTTTTGCACTTACTAAAATGTATTGCTTAAAGTTCTTAAAGAGAGGAATGCGCAAAGTTGAGAGCAACAGCGGTTTAAGGGACAGAATGTACTCCTCACTTAAGTACACCTCAAAAACATACGATTCGTTTACTGAGAGTGAATTCTGGTTTCCAGTCAATTTTACAAACTTTTTATTAGAGTATACATAGCAACGTAATTCAGTAAACGCCTCGGAAAAATTGGACCTATCATATGGGTGCACTATCAACATCAGCTAAAAAGAAAATGGTGGATTCTTGTACTTAGAGCAGGGGTTGGCTGCCAAATATTACAAAAGATTTAGAGACACGCCTCATCCATCACTAACCCGTACAGCCAAAACGAACATATTATTAAATAACAGTTCATTTACATTTTTGCGTGAACTACGCCTCGTGCATCTCAATTAATATGCATAACATCTTTTGCATTTAAGTAATAATATTAAAATGCCCAGCAAATGATTAAATTTGTCTTAAAAGGCTAAATCAAACCAAAAACTCGCGAAGTGTGACGCAAATGTTCCTCTCCGTCGAAGACATCGCCTTTAAGACCTATAAGATCTTGTGTTTGGTGTCCGGACTAGCTCTAGCAAGAGGTCCTAATCTGCAGGGTGTGCGTGGGTTATGGTAGGAATGGAACCAAACGAAGAGTTAACCAACATAGCACTTTATTTGTAAATTTCCAGATTTGTAGAGAACTGCCCACGATATTTAAATAGAATGTAACTTTGTAACTTCAACTACAACGTTATAACACTTTAACTTTGTCACCATTTAGCAACAGCCGAATTATGTATACGTGCTAGCTTATGTACAACTCCCAAGTTGCACGTGCGTTATCTCGACTTGATTCAAGACGAGTGTCTCTTGCGTTGCATTTGTTTTTGCGTGAGCAACACGAAGGAAGCGATTTCCATTGGCTAACTTTAGAGCACGTCATGGTAAGATAGGAATCAGCCCGCTGAATCACTATGGCTTAGTACAAACAACAATCACTCATTTAAATCTGCTTAGGCTTCCATTCTTGAGACTTTAACATATTCAGCTTTATTACGTTTTCTCCTTAACTATTGACTAGAATCTCCTTTTGTTTCTTTCCATCATCAAATATATATTGACATTATAATTTCGGTTTCAGGTGGCAATGGCCTAGCGCCAGGCATGGAACTCCTACTATTGAATGCGGTACACGCTTTCAGCTAAGTCTCGAAATAGCTGAATAGGATTGTGACGGGTCCTCTGCACTAAGCCCCAATGACATAGGTTCGAGTCTTAGTAGTGTAAATATTCTTTTTATGTTCATCAAAACTTGGAAACCGAATTCACAATAATCTAATTATAAAGTCCCTGAGCATTTAGGACATAATTTAAATCGCTTTTGGTTGTCTGCATTCTGTAATTGAACAGGTGTAATGACTTTTGCGCCGTTGGACTGGAATGATGTATTGTGTTGTGAATGCCGACACCTGCGTTCTCCACACGGATGCTGTCGCACAATATTTTGTGCCAGTCTTTCATTATGTATTCCACAGGTGAGTACATAGATATGCTTTTGATCTATGGAGAAGTAAGAACAAATACACCGGAGAAAATATCTTGGGAGAGATATCCGAATAGGCGACAACCAACAGCAAACAGCCTTCGGAATGTTGAAAGGCATCTGCGTGTAACAGCATCACTTGCAAGAATGCCTCCTCATAGACACACACCAGCAACATCGGGTGTTAATGCAGAAGCAGTTTTGAATGCCACCCAGAACAATCTGCATACTAGTACACGGGTAGCTGCTCAGGAGGTGAACATCAGCCAGTCTTCTGTAGTGCGAATATTGAACGCTAATAAGTTCCATTCTTATGGTTTGCACCTACAACCATTACTTCACGGGAGAGATTTCGAAGCTCGAGTGATCTTTTGTGAATGGTTGCTGGAGCGAGTAGTAAGTGATGTGGGATTCGCATCCAGGATATTGTTTTCTGGCGAATCAAGATTCCACAACAATGGAACTGGAAATCATCACAATATGCGCTATTGGAGTGTTGATAATCCTCATTGGGTAAGGGAGGCAGCATTCTAAGAGCAGTGCGGTGTAAATGTCTGTTGTGGAATCTTGGGAGACCACCTTGTTGAACCATTATTCTTCGAGGGGAATGTAACAGGAGCACGCTACCTGGAATTCCTCTGTAGCTCACCCCTTATTATTAGGGAATGTGCCACTGCAGCAGCAAATGACGATGTGGTTTCAACACGATGGCACTCCTCCGCATCGGTCGAGGATCGTCTACAATCATTTGAATGCTGCACATCCCGGTTATTGGATAGGAAGACAAGGACCAGTCCACTGGCCTGCCAGATCACCTGATCTGACACCCCTTGACTTCTTTCTCTGGAGTTATTTAAAAGAACGCATTTATACAGAGGAGCGGGACAGTCCAGAAACCCTTCCTCAGCGTATTACAGTGGCTTGTAGATCTGTTCAACCCTGTGTATAAATGATCCCTATTTTAATTGCACCTACCTATAGGTATGCTTAAACAGCTACCTAATTGTAGTTCACCAATAAAGATCAAACTATGCCATTAAACATAAATAAAGCAATAAAAATGAATATAATAACCGTTTTCAGAGTAATAATTTATAAATTGTGAGGATTGCACGGTAAAAAAAATTAGTACATGCAGGTGATTCAAACCTACTCCACAGCAGACGGATTACTTCAGAGTATTGTGCTCGTTCCAATTGAGCTACCTAGTAACGTGTGAGGTAAACATTCCGTTTAAGATGTAATACTCACTGGTTCCAGTGAACATTTGCAGAAGTGCAAACGTCAGCTGTCTAATTACGAATATATTAAAAGTCGATGTGATAACATCTATATTAGCACTAATTTCATCGAGTGTTAAACATCCATGTTAAATACGCGGGTAGAACCTAGTAATGGGGTCGATGTTTACATGTTGGAGTATAAAATGTGGATTGCATAAAACTCGAGAATAAGGTGCAGCTGACTCACCTGGTATATATATGTGGAACAGTTAGAATATTTAAGTTTTTAAATAGGCTTCTGCACGTTTGTCTATTGTTTATTTTACCTATTATTCTGATGGCCTTTTCTGTAATTTAAATACTTTTTCCATTTCTCTTTGGGTAATATTCCTCCATAGCGTGATACCATAGCTTATATGTGAATATATAAATGCATAGTAAACCTATGTCATCATTTTCTTGTCCATTGTCCTTCTGATCTGTTTCATAACTTAGATGCCTTTATTAATTTTTTAGTAATATATGCTATGTGGGATTTCCAGTTTAGATTTTTATCAATTATCATTCTGAGAAAGTTTGTACAGTTTTTTCAGATAGGCTTTCACCTGCTAGGGTTAGTTTAATATATGATTTGCGGTTTGTTATTTCAAAATTAATCAATGCTAACTTTTTTACGTTAATTGCCATTTCTATGTTGGAGTAATAATGCTTGATGGTTTCTAAAATTTTGTTTGCCCTATTTTCCACCTCTTTAGCTGTCCGGCCCCTAATTATAACAGTTGTGTCATCAGTATACCCAATTGCTATGGCCCCTTGTTTTTCTACTAACTCGAATATTACATCTATATATATTAAAAATAGAAAGGGTCCTAATTTTGGATCTTGTGGAACTCCTTGCTGTGCAGTTTTGAAGTCTGAGCTTATTTTTTCTATCCTTCCATTTGCATTTTTGATGACTTATTTCTACGCACTGCGTTTCATTTTTTAGATAGGTCAATAACCAATTTTGTACCAGTCCTCTTATTCCATGTGTTTCTAATTTATCAATCAATATTTTGATATTCGTACAGTCAAATGCTTTTGATAGATCTACAAAGATAGCAATTACAGATTCAAGGGCATTCAGAGTTTTTACTATTATATTATTAGCCTTTTGTACTGCTTTTATTGTGGCCTTGTGCTTTTGAAAACCATATTGCCATTCCGATATAATATTTAGTTTATTTACAAAGTTCTCTAGTTGTTTTAGATATAAGCCTTCCACAAAGGCAGATCAATGGACGATTGGTATGGTGGTTAGAAAGTCGTAACCTACTGACTAACATCCAGTGTGGTTTTCGACGATGCTGTTCAACTGTTGACCATCTTGTGTCAATATCGACACAGATAATGGACGGCTTTATGAAGAACTGTCAAACCGTTGGCATATTTGTCGATCTTGAGAAGGCTTATGATACATGCTGGCGAGCAGGGATTCTACGTTCCCTGTATGCCTGGGACATACGTGGACGCCTACCACTTTTCATTCAGGAGTTTATGAAGGACCGCTTTTTCCGAGTAAGGGTCGGCTCAGTTTTTTCTAATTCTTTTGTTCAGGAGGAGGGAGTACCTCAGGGATCGGTGCTAAGCGTCACGCTCTTTGCTATAGCAATTAACTCCATCTGGAAATGTGTTCCACCTGGAGTTTCGTCATGCCTATTCGTAGACGACTTCGCTGTCTATTGCACTTCTCAGCGCACGGCATTCTTACAACGGCGCCTGCAGCAATGTTTGGACAACCTTAGAGAATGGAGCGTGAAAAACGGCTACCGTTTCTCAACTGAGAAGTCAATCTGCGTTAATTTCTGGCGCCGTAGGAGACAATTACCACCTTCGCTCCGATTTGGTCCAGATTCACTTCCCTTCGCAGAAGAGACACGCTTCCTGGGTTTGATCTTGGACAGGAAGCTTAGTTGGTCGTCGCATATTGCACAGCTAAGAGTGAGATGTGACCGTTCCCTAAATATCATGCGAGTACTGAATGGCAAATCGTGGGGAGTGGATCGGAGAATTTTGTTGCGAATATATCGGGCATTGGTCCGATCCAAAGTAGACTATGGGTGTATTGTTTATTCCTCAGCGCGACCAACTCTGCTGAGAAGATTAGACGTTGTCCACAATAGGGGCATCCGCATTGCAACAGGAGCTTTCCCAACAAGTCCAGTGGTGAGCCTTTACGCCAAGTCCGCAGAACCTCCTCTGCAATACCGGCGTGAGATTCTCTTGGCAAATTATGGTTGTGCGTTTAGGTGTATGCCTAAGCACCCAAGGTTCGCTTCTTTTTTCACCACTACGCTAAGAGAACAATATAGGAATAGCACCCTTAGTCCTAAGCCTGCGGGGTTCCGTTTCCAAGAGCTCCTAGTGAAGCTTGGAGTGGAACTGCCTATGATGTTCACCAAGGGCGAGAGGCTTTACCCCCCTTGGCTCTCTGGTACACCCCATGTAGATCTTGGGATGACTGTACACCAAAAGTCCACGATGCCTATTTCAAGTATCCGCACGTGTTTCTTAGAATTTTTGTCAGGCTACACTGACCGTCGATATATTTACACCGATGGATCAAAGAGCACCAACGGTGTTGGATGTGCTTAGGTTTATGGAACCGAACCATATACATTCGGTTTTTCAAATAGCACTTCCATTTTTACTGCAGAGCTTTATGCAATTTATCGAGCCGTTTTGTATGTGCGCCGTCGTAAATTAGGTGACTGCTTGATTTTGAGCGATTCCCTTAGTGCACTGCAGAGCCTTTGTCAGTTGTACAATCCCCACCCTATTGTACAACATATCCAAGATGCCCTCCATGTTTTACACGCTTCTGGTGTTGACGTGGTGTGTGCATGGATTCCTAGTCACGTAGGTTTGCCGGGGTATGAAATGGCAGATTTGGCAGCAAAGACGGCAACTACAGAACCTAGTATTACCATCTCACGGGTTACTTCGGAAGACTTCAGGCTTGAAGTGCGGAGAGCGATGCTGTCGTCCTGGCACGATGAGTGGTCAGCTCTCTGCGGTAATAAGCTTAGAGAAGTGAAAGAACTTCCGATAAACTGGGTAACTTCCTGTCGCACATCTCGTCGCGAGGAGGTTAGTTTGGCTCGATTAAGAATAGGGCACTGCAATTTTTCGCATGGTTACCTATTTAAAAGGGACCCTGCGCCTCTATGTCCGCTGTGTGAAAACCTTTTGTCGGTTCGCCACGTGCTGCTAGAGTGTTGCTCTCTAGCGCACCTTCGGGATGCTCTGCAGCTGCCTGCCAGACTTGCAGAGGTCCTAGCGGACGACAAAACAGCAGTTGATAGAGTTTTTAATTTTATAGCGGAGTGCAATATCAATTTGAGGATTTAAAATTTTTAATTATCTGTTTCTGATTTTGGACATACTTATCACCTTGTTTCATATCTGGCTATTGCCACTGCTTTTTATCTTTGTATATTTTTCTTGTTGCTAGTAGTTTTATTTTTTTGAGTGAAATTTATATCTGGCTATTGCCATGAATCTTTTAAGGGCGCTGATGACCTAGAAGTTGAGCGCCCTTAAACCAAATCAAATTACATCAAATCCACAAAGGCACATTCCGAGAGTTAATCTATTTAGGGCCTGTATTACGATCTCCGGTTACTAGCCACGGTTTGTTAGCTCTCAGTTATCGCTAACTGTTAGTTGGGCTCGGTGCCTCGTATTACGAACTCAATTTAACTGTAGGTTTATTACCCTGAATATTATGATGCCTTGAGAGCAGTTGGTAACATTTTTCACTAGGCTTTTGCTGCGTTTGCAACGCTATCTCGTGGGTAAAGCACATCACAGACGTGTGGGATGGTTTGAAGATTTGTACATATTGCATAACCTAAAAATAGCTTCTGTTTTATTCACTATTCATTCAGAGCCTTGAAGTGCTTTGAAGAAGCGCAAAATCGTTGTGTCCACAATGAATATAATGCAACACTTACTATTTAAAAGGTAATCGTTCTGCCCACAATGAATAACATGCAACGTTAGTTAAAGATAATGATCTTATTCCGCGTGTTTTTGAACTTGTGTACCTACATATTGTATAGCTTTCCGTGTATTTTCTGTTCGCAAAATGTGTAATTTGCCATGCTCCGTTTATTACATTTGCGTTAGTTAAAACGTGGTGCCGATGTAATGAAAATCACACAAAACATCGTATTGTTTGTGTCAATCCACTACACTTATGGGCTCTAGAATTATATTTCCCTAACCTAATGCCCATCAACAAATACCTACAATTTATGTTCGTTTAATTTATTTCATTTTAAGAATGTCGGGAATATACAAATATGCTGGTATAATGTTATATACGTGCTGAAAACTGCCTTTCTGTCGTAAATTCTATTCGATGCCTTATTTCCGTTAAAATTGCGATGTCGAAGCTTTTGATAACCTGTATATTTGTTGGAACTCTTTCATGTTCACTCCTTGAAATTATCTTTGCGCATTCTGAATCTCTTCGCTCTTGTTTTAAATAAATACTGAGCCAGCATTTCATCTTCAGAGTCGCTGTGGACATACAATTGTGATAGGAGGTCCGCCATTTTTGTGTGTGAAACACGAGTAAACTCCAAGTTAACGCACTAACCCCTACTTGAGGTTGCGGTTAGTGTACTTCCAGAAATAACTCTCAGTTAGCGCTTAACCGAAGGTCGTAATACTGACATCTGGGTGTAACTTCCAGTTAACTGTTAACCGAAACCTTAACCAGAGATCGTAATACAGGCCCTCAGTGTTGTAATTGCAGCTGCAGCCACAGCAGTACTAGCAGTAATAGTCGTAGCCGTAGTCATAGTTGTCATCATGCATTATAAAGCAATTTTGGGGAACAATTTTGGCACTACCAGTGCATTCATGCACCATGCATGATACTTAATCTCATCCCATTGTAATCATTTCTGCCAGAGTTTGTCTATTAAATGCAACAAATTCGTCTTACTAGTGCTAGTCAATCTTGTATGACAGCAATATAAACACTTTGTAGTAGTGTTCAATTTAAATCACTTTAATAAAGGTTAGTATGTCCGTTTGATTTTGTGGTTGGAAATTGGTAAACGGTGAAGCGAAGTGTAGTAATAACTTGAAACATTGTTGAGCCAAATTTGTGACACTAACTTAGCGTATTTTATTTAAATGAGTAACATGTTTCAAAGACTACTGCTGCTATTCTCAGCCTGAATTCAACTAGCAACACTGAGTGAGTGAGTGAGTGAGTGAGTGAGTGAGTGAGTGAGTGAGTGAGTGAGTGAGTGAGTGAGAGTGAGTGAGTGAGTGGTGCTTAAGGACCTGTCAACAACTAGGTCATTTGGGCCCGGTATATTTCTGAAGATCCAAAGGTTACCAGCATGCTGATGGGTATGCAGGAGAATTTAACAAAATATTGCTGCTTCCTTTGCCTGTGGAAAAGCCCACATAAAGATGATTGCTTCCTCAAACGAGAGTGGAAAGTTAGTTCTTACAACACAAGACAAGAAATGTCCAGCAGATCCCACTAGTTGATTCCAAAAAGGTATGCTACCACTTCTTCATGTACAATTTGGCTTAGTAGGTTCACAGATCAGGGAGCTGTTGCAGAATCAAACTTTAAAAAAAAAATGTAAATACGACTGAAGTAAAAGCTTGAAAAAGCTTCAAATGGATGTTTATGAACTTCTCAGGGAAGATGAAAATCTCCTGACTACACAGAAAAGGGTCTGGAAAATATTACAAAGAAATCAGTTGCTGTATGTCACAAACTTCATTTCCCACACTCACATTTAGAATTTTTTATATCCAACCTTGGTGATGTTAGTGATGAGATAGGTAAAGGCTTCATTGAGACATTAGGTTAACAGAGAAATGCTACCAGGACTTCTGGAACTAATCCATGATGTCCGATTATTGTTGGATGCTAAGTTGCAATTACTTGAAAAACAATATAAAAGACAATTATTTGCTAAGTACTTCTTAGCCTCCAGCTGTATTGATTGAAAATTCTTATTGTCAATTATCATTAAAAGTCTTTATTAATAATTATAATACAAATTTTGGTCTTCTTTCTTGTATAGTAAGTGTGCTATTGAATTGGTCACATTTAAATATATGCATATTTCTACCCATTATGTGTAACTTAAAATCTGTACATGATGTGAAGAAACTGAAGATATCCATAAATTTGTTGTTATACACACCTGAAGCTATTAACAGTGAAGCAATATAATCCACAAATAACACAAAGGATGTAGAAACTAATAACTTCACTTAAACATCAAATATAAACAGAGAAATCAGCTGTAGCAGATCATTTTTGGTCACTTAATCATGAATAAATTCCAGAGGTTAAATTATTAAAGCAATTAAAATGGACCCATTGAATTGATGGTTTGGGAAAAAATATTCATTTTGAAAAACAGGGACCATGTTATGAGTTTTCAAATACCTTCTATTAATTCTGTTAGTAACTTCGTTTTGAGATCAGGGGTGGGTAATGATATCATCACATATAATGTCAATGCGAGTGACGTAAACGTGACATCAGCGCTAGGTTGAAACAGTTCGTAGCTTGGGTGACCAAGGTCAGTTTACCTTGCAAATGGCACAGATTGTGTGCTTAAACGTACGTTGGTTGTGTATTGAATACAACTCAATTTTACTGAAGTGAAGTTATTTGTCTCTACATACTTTGTGTTATTTGTGGATATCCATAAATATTTAATTAAACCCAGACATAAAGTACTTAAAGATTGTAAGCCACCCTTGGAGTACTTATCTCAGATGTGAGATTCTCTAGTGGTCTAGTGGGGAAATACAAATTAGTTGGGGAATTTAATGTCATGCTGGCAAGCTGCCTTGGTGGATCAGTGGTTAGAGCAGCTATGTGTGAAGCCGAAGATCTGTGGTTTAAATCCCGGCTATAGCATTACATTTTTCAGTCCTGATTCTACCTCTCAAACATTACCAACACATGGCTTGTGTGCTTAAAAATACTAGCAATAAGTTGGTTGGCATAAAAAAATAAGGATTACCATCTAAAGGTTATTTAAATCTGGGACGTAAAGTGCTTACGGTTGTAAGTCGCCATTGGGGTACTTATCTCAGATCTGAGATTCCCTAGTAGTCTACTAGGAAGAATCAGTTGGAGAATTTAATGTCATAGTGGCAAGTTGCATGATAGCTCAGTGGTTAGTGCAGCCTTGTGTGAAGCGGAATATTTGTGGTTCAAATTCCAGCTACGGCATTGAATTTTTCGGTCCTGATTCTATCCCTCATACGTCTCTCTTATTCACTGCTTCAAAAATGCTTCTAGAACTTGAGAGCTTTTTCTTCCTAAATTTGCACATAAATTCTGTCTGTCCACATCTTTACCACATCCCTGGCATCTGATTAATTCCAGAAAGCTAAAGAGCAGAGTATGTATACATAATGACATTGAGACAGGATATTGTAAGACCCCAAAAGAAAATCGTTTATGTGAATATTTGTTAAGAGTGTAATTTGTTTTTGAGGTTGGTATGAGTTGGTTAAATGACGAAAACGTGTTACTAATGTTCATTGTTACAAACAATTAAGTTAGTTTAAAGACGTCATAAACATTTCCATATTTAATTTTAATATATATGTATAAATAAAAGACTTATATGTGTTCAATATTAAATGCGAAGGGAGAATAGCTAAAGATCGCTTCCCTAACAATACAGGAACTATTTGATGGACGCATACGCGGATGTACATAAAAAGAAGTGTAATGCGGCACCAATTGTCTAGTTATTAGTATCTGTGCCTTTGGTGTAGATGGACGCATTTTTTTGTGTGTGTGTCATTAAATAGTGAAAGTAAATTTACTAAGTGTGTTTAAAGACCATTAATTTGAGTAGAATAAGTGAAACATTCGCTAACGTTAACAAGTTAGTTAATACAAAGTGTGCAATTAAATGAAAGGATGTAAAATAGACAAAGTGTAAAGTGATAGAAAACACATTTAGCAAAATATCACTAAATTTTCAGACATTAAATCTCGGCGATGCTAGGGAAGTCGATCCACTGAAATAAAAGACTTACTACTGTAATGCGATTTAAATACTGTGAACAAGAAGGTGCGAATAAAATATTTCACTAAAGTTAACCCCGAGTGTATGTTCATTCCATCCAGTACCACAGCCTGAGATAACGAAAGAGTCAAAAGCTCATCACCATCACCATATTAATTTATAAAAACAGCACCAAATGGCTTGCCCAATATGGGGCACGAATTTCGGATGGAATGAAAATCTACGGGAAATGAACATATGTGAAATACCAAGTGACGCCAAATCTTCGCGCCAAAAAGGAAGAAGACGCCATTAGAGAATCCTTCGAGATTCACGACTTCGGAGACGTTACCAAATTGGAAATCAAAGACACAGTGCCTAAAAACGCCGATGAACAGATAATCCACGTGGGAAAACATCAGAAATCGTCTAGCAAGGTCAACCGCCCAGGGGATGCACGTAACGAGACCAATCAACGAGAAAAAGTAGGATCAAAAATTTTTATTTTCATATTCATTTCATTTTTATCTTACTGCGAAGTGTCAAAATAGGATTTTTAAGCCAAAGTTAACTGAATAAAAAAACGAGAATGTCGCGAAAAGAGCGGTAGGAACAGGAATAGGGGAAGGGGCAGATAAGCCTAGTTATCAGATAGAAGCAGAAAATGAGGATGAGGTAGCAATAGGAAAACACCAAAGGTTACTAATGATAATGTTTGAAAGACTAGAACAAAAACTAGAACAAAATAAAAAAGAAATAGGTCAGAAACTAGAACAGAATAAGGAAGAGATAGGTCTGAAAATGGAGGAACTGAGACAAGACTTAGAACAGAAAATAGAATTAGGAAGACAGGAGTGTAAAGAAAATATGAAAGTAATAGAAACTAATTTGAAATTAGTATATAAAAACATAAATGAGACAAAGGAAGCTTTAGAAGCTAGGATAGAAATCATAGGAGATAGGATGGGAAAAATAGAATCGGAAATGAGAGAAAATAACATTGTATTAGAAGGAGAAATTGCTAGATGTAGAGATGAAATAACAGAATGTAATGCAAGTGTAGACTGTAAGATTACAAATGTAAAAGTAGAAATAACTGAGGAATTAAGGAAAGAAATTGAGGTAGTAAGGAAAAAAATTATTAATGAAACTGTAGAACAAATTGTAATTCCTAAAATTAAGACTATGGCTGATGTAGTACAATCACAACAAGATGCTATAAATGATATGAAACAAAGTCACTTAGAAATCAAGAATGATTTAAAATCAATTTGTGAAGAAATGAGAAAAGGAAAAGAAAGTTTGGCTAATGTAAATGATGTTGTGAATGCACTACAGAGGCAAAATGATGATTTAGATGTAAATGATGTACAAGATGAAAGTTATTTGAATAATGTACAAAATGTTGACTCACCATATAGAGAAAGAGGTTCACAATTAAACAATGACACAACACACAACACATGCTACACCAACAGCATATTACATGAAATCACACCACCTACATTTGACGAGGAGATGGGAGACGATCCAAAACTCTTTGTTAAAGAGATGGAAGAGTATTTTAAAGTGAAAAGGATACCAAATGAGCTTAGGATGATGATAGTCAAGAAAAGCTTAAAAAACAAAGCGTTAGAATGGCTAAGGTTAACACTAGGTGGTCATGAATCATATAGCTCAATGAGAGATCTATTCCTATCAAGGTATTGGGGCCCAGCTAAGCAAAACCAGACTAGGGTAGAGCTAGCGACAGGTAGATATGATCCGAACAAAGGGTTATCGCTAGTCTATTATTTTATGAAAGTAGCCAACAAAGGGAAGCTATAGACCCTAACCTGTCGGAAGCAGAGTTAATTACCAGCATAACAAGACATTTGCCAGACACAGTGAGAACAGGGTTAATTGTTGCGAGACCAGTAGATTTTGCAGACATGATAGAATTACTGACAGCCTTCGAAACGCAAAATAGTTGGCCTAATGAGCATAGACATAGAAACGGTCACCCAAACTCACCTATCTTAAACAGGAGCGCGACTACAAACAACCAGAATGAGAAGATAGAAATACTAGGAGCACCCATGACAGGGGGAGAGAGGCACAGCATTTCCCACAACCACACAATCATGGTGAAAGGATGGAGAACACGAGACAGCGGTACCACGACACGATACCAAGGGATGAATCGAGACACCAAACATATACATATGATCGTGGAAGACCAGGAGACCGTACCCATCAAGTGAACCACATACAATTCTGTAGAGAATACTTAAACCAAAGACCGTCATACAACAGGGGTTCACACCAAAGTGGCGGAAACCAACGGTACACTGGCAACATAAGACAACAGGAACAGGATGGAAATGTGCCAAATAGGACAGATGTTGCACAGAATAGAGAAACAACAACCACCACTAACACCCAGGGAAATTACCACAACTAAGTTCGTCCCAATCGAGTCGATGACCAACACAAAACCTAAGGGATTAACAATTGACATCGACACCATGATGGCTGCACAAAGGGAAAATGGAACTACTGTATACTGGACCGCTGGTCATAACAAAACAGCTGGGTGACCACACATATGAGCTACAGAATACAAATGGCAAGTTGGTAGGAAGATACCATAAAAACAAATTAAAACCATACAAAGAAAGGACCAAATAGTCTTTTCCAACAAACAGGCAGGAACAGTAGAGATGATGAAAAATGATAATTTTTAATGGGTTTCTTATAGAAAATTATATACAGGTTGGAAAATACAACAAGAAAGGAAATCAACATAGTCATTGGCTATAATGACGACTGAGAGCATTGTCAACAAGGATAGATGAGAATACTGATTGTCATTAGAGAAGTGAATTATAACGACGACAAAATGTGTTTTTGACATAAGGATGTCAGGGACAAAAATAAAAAGGAATCAATTGTGATGACAAAGATAAAATATTTTTGACACAAGGGTGTCAAGGGTGAATTAAGAAGAAAAATAATATAGTTGCGGAATAATTATAAATATAGAAGTTTTCTCTTATAGAGATAAGAGATAAAGAAGTGACAATTAGTGAAGTAAGAAAAACCATAGTCAGAAAAGCAATGCCCATGAATTAAGATGGATATAGCCAATGTTAAGCTTGAAGAAATGCCGAACTAAAATAGTGAATAAGAACCCAATGTCACAATAGCATCATTAGTAACATCAAAGTTTAAGAATTGACTCAACGACCTGCCCATACATAATAGGCTTGCAAGACAGAGAACAGAGAACTGAATAGAATTGCCATAAATATGATCATAATCAGTAGCTCAAGATTTGTATCCTGTTTTTCTCTCCTCATAACAAGGAACATAAGTCAAAAGGCACACAATAAACATAATACACTTAAATAATATTTGTGTCAATGTCAAATGTAAAAATTAGGAATATTCTTTGTTGTGTGGTAACTGAATATGTAAAATTTATAAAGACATGCTGTGTCATGCCAAAACAAAAGACAAAAACATACAGCAAAGAAGACTGTAAAGAAAAAAGGGTATTGTACAAAGTATTAAGTATTAGAGGAATAGGGAGAAGTGTTGTATTGTGTTTCCAGACTGTAAATGTAGGTGACAACTTGAAAAACAAAACAAGGGGCATGTGAAACAGGATATTGTAAGACCCCAAAAGAAAATCGTTTATGTGAATATTTGTTAAGAGTGTAATTTGTTTTTGAGGTTGGTATGAGTTGGTTAAATGACGAAAATGTGTTACTAATGTTCATTGTTACAAACAATTAAGTTTGTTTAAAGACGTCATAAATATTTCCATATTTAATTTTAATATATATGTATAAATAAAAGAATTATATGTGTTCAATATTAAAAGCGAAGGGAAAATAGCTAAAGTTCGCTTCCCTAACAATACAGGAACTATAAGTGCTGAGGCTTTCACGGCCGGCATTATCAACTATGTTAAGTAGATTTTCCGGGTTTGTGGGCCGTGGTCGAGTTGGATTACCTTCCTCCGACGTTTCGCTAGACGCAGTTTCCAGCGAAACGTCGGAGGAAGGTAATCCAACTCGACCACGGCCCACAAACCCGGAAAATCTACTTAACATAATATAGGAACTATTTGATGGACGCATACGAGGATGTACACAAAAAGAAGTATAATGCGGCGCCAATAGTCTGTTATTAGTATCTGTGCCTTTGGTGTACATAGACACATTTTTGTGTGTGCGCGTCATAAAATAGTGAAAGTAAATTTACTAAGTGTGTTTAAAGACCGTTAATTTGAGTAGAATAAGTGAAACATTCGCTAACTTTAACAAGTTAGTTAATACGAAGTGTGCAATTAAATGAAAGGACGTAAAATACATGAAGTGTAAAGTGATAGAAAACACATCTAGCGAAATATCGCTAAATTTTCAGACATTAAATCTCGGTGATGCTAGGGAAGTCGATCCACTTAAATAAAAGACTACTGTAATACGATTTAAATACTGTGAACAAGAAGGTGCAAATAAAATATTTCACTAAAGTTAACCCCGAGAGTATGTTCATTCCATCCAGTACCACGACCCGAGATAACGAAAGAGTCAAAGCTCATCACCATCACCGTATTAATTTATAAAAACAGCACCAACATCAAGAAACTCACCTATGTTAAGCCGTGTCATACTTCGGTGAGCAGCAGAAGTATGCAGTCTACCTGTGCTTCTGCTAGGTCGACTAATCACTAACCGATTCACTTCCTGGCGATTTAACCAGCCAGTATCTGGTTGACGAGGGGTTGCTGATTGTTGCTGCAGATCAGGCCGACTTCCACCTACTTTCACTATTGTCACACCACCTGACGTCTGGTTCACTTGAGTGCTACAACACAACGCAAGAAATCCTGTTTAGATCTCTTTATAACTAAACTATTATTTCACATAATACCTCAAGAGCATTTGAGCTTAAATACCTATCCTCAAAATATTGGAAACAACCCAATCCATTTTTTATTCTGGTCCAAACCTTTTGTACCTCCGTATAAGTTTCTTTATTTAATTCATTAATGTGTCATGTGAGACTGCTGCTTACTGCACCTTAATTAAGCTTGCCCATGACATAAAATGCATTATAAACAATTGATTTTACATCTGTAGTGCTTTCAGCTAACTGTTTCATTTTTCACAGTTACATAACACATACAAATCACACTGTATCTTAATCTAGCATTTTGAAATACAACAAATGTATCAAAATAGTTTAATTTTCAGATAGAATATCTGTATTTTATGACAAAATCTATTTTCAGACATTTGATTTATAAACATTTCATACATTAATTACTTCTGAAATCAAACAATGAACTATGCTTATTAAAACAGAGCTAAGAAATTATGTGCTCAACTAGAATAGTTGAGTAGTATTCCCAGAGTTTCCTGTTTTAATGTCAATGTGCTTTTTATGTTTTGTTAGTTATTTGACAACTAATTTGCCCATAAATAAGATTTCAGGACTGCCACTGGTACAATATCTGGAGCTATTACTTTAGTGTACATGGTTTCATCAAACTGTAATTACAAATAACTATATTTGATCAGAATAAAAAACATAATCCAAATGATAATAATTTATTTACAACAACAACAACAACAACAACAACAACAACAACAACAACAATAATAATAATAATAATAATAATAATAATAATAATAATAATAGCAGCAACAACAATGATAATTTATTAACAACAACAACAATAATAATAATAACAACAACAACAACAACAATAATAATAATGTAGCAGAATACATAAATGCAACAGCATTGTGATTTACAATAAGAAAATTTCTTAATAATGGTTGCTGGAATATGATGAATATTTATTTGTATTATAGAGCAATTCCGCGAACATGTCATACCGAGTGTTAAAATTTGAAATTAATGTTTCACTTTTTTTACTGAGGAAAGATGATGCTAGATACTCCAGAGTATCTTATGAAGTGATAAATATATGTTTTTAACGTGAATATGGGTTCAAATTTCACTTCTTACCCATATATTTCCAAAGCACTAAAAATAAGCGTGAATAACGGTGATTTTCATATCAATATTTCAGGAGCTATGTACAACTGTTCTAATTTTTTTGTTCTGTACATCACACAATGACTCTTTGTCTTCGAAACGTGTATATGGCTAATAATTTTTGACATTTATAAATAATCCTTAGAGCCTCTTTAATTATCACTGTGTGTCAATGTCAGTTAGTCACGGTAAATAAGGATAAAGTCCTCTGGAGGGAAAAGTAATAGACTAAAATAAATATCCTTTATGATTCTGCGTCATTACAATATAACAAAAAAGTATCAGAAAGTTTTCCTCTATAGTCACTAGTTTTCCCACAAAACACGTGACTAACGGACAGTTAGTGCTGGGGCCCTGTGGTCGCATACACGTACAGTGCTTCTGAGACTTCAGTCAGGATAGACGTATCAGTCTGTTTTTGACTCCATGACTAAAACACCAGCCCAAAGACAACGTGAATATAAACAATGTCTGAAGGAGCAAGGCAGTTATGCACAATGGAAGGAAAAAATAGAAGTGACTATGAGGAAAGGAAGAGCAATAATGAAACAAACAAAACAAGGAAGAGAACAGCTCAAAGCTGAATATAGGAGATATAAGCAAGCACAGTGGGCAAGACAGAAGATAAGAGACCAAGAAGAGATTGATAAGGATACTCCATCAACATCAACCGCTTTCAAAAGCAAACGGTATTTCGGAAAGTGCAGAAAACGTGTTGAGGAAGCATTGCCGCAATCTCCACGCAAAAGAAAAGAAATGATTCATAAAATAGCAGTGGAAGAGGGATTACATGTTGTAAAACCAAAGCATTCTGTCCCGGTATCAGGAAAACAACTATCAGAGGAGCTTAAAAGTGCAATCATCAAGTTCTGTCAGGATGATTCAATATCTTGCCAAGCTCCTGGAAGAGACCATTTTATTGAAATCCATGTTCAAGGAGAAACAAAAGAAGTTCACATCAGGTATCTAGTGGTAACATTAAAAGAAGCACATGCACTTTTTCTACAAGACCGAGAAGAAATGTTCGTGGGGTTGACAAAATTCGCTGAATTACGCCCTGCTCACATGTGTCTTCAAAGTCAGATCCCACATAATGTGTGCACATGCATTATACATGAAAATACGAAGTTTCTTCTCAAACCATTGTGTAAAAATCATGTACCCACTGAGACTGAATTTCGTAAGTTCATAGCACAAGTGGTTTGTAATCAGAAATTGAGTGAATGTATGCAGGGAGGATGCTCCAACTGCCCGGGATTGAGTGGAGCAGACATTTTGGATAAACTTGCTAATTCTCCATGCGAATGGAAGCTGTGGAGTTCACATAATTGAAGAATGGAAATAGAAGTTAAAAATGGGTCTGTAAAAGACTGCATTGAAGAACTGAGCAATTGCCTGCCATGTTTCCTTAATCACGTTTATGTAAAAAGACAGCAATCCGAGGCCTTTAAGAAAGCTCGGGAAAATGTTGCAATTAGTGAAGCTGTGATACAGATCGACTTCTTTGAGAACTACACATGCAAGGGGCAAAATGAAATTCAAGCTGCCCACTGGAACAATACACAGATCTCAATATTTACTGCTGTTGCCTGGTATAGGAAAGAAGATATTGGTGAAATTCAGAAACAATCTTTTGCTTTGGTGTCTGATTATGTATCGCATGACAAATATGCAGTTGATATTTGCTTAAGGAATATATTTTCGGAAATATTGGATATTGTTCCGAATCTTGAACTTGTGAAAGTGTTTTCTGATGGAGCTGCTTGTCATTTTAAGCAGAAATACACATTGAGCCATGTGACATATCTTTCCGAAGTATTTGGAATCCAAATTGAATGGCACTTCTTCGAATCCTATCACGGAAAGGGGGCAGTAGATGCGATTGGAGGACAAGTGAAGAGGATGGCATAGACAGCTGTGAAAGCAGGAAGCAGGATTCAGAGTGCTGAAGAATTTGTTAATACTGTTAGAAAAGAAACCAAATTATGTCTTCTTGAGGTTTCTCTGCCTGAAATTGAAGAAGCAAAAGAATTTCTCGACAAAAGATTTGAACGTATTTCACCTATGCCGTCCACTCAGCGGGTTCATTATGTGAAAGTATTAGGTTTAAATGTTGTGGAATATGCTTTTCTTTTATGTGCGGAAAGTGTCAGAATGATGCACAACTTTCGGAAATAAAAACAGTGTAGTGATACGCGCGTGTACTACGAGACTACTGCATCTAGCGTTCCTGCACTATAAGGAGTCCAATCAGTGATACAGGTATGTGCTGTGTGCTGTGTGCTCTCATGTGTCGTCTTAGTTATGGTTTTGAGTCAGCTTTTTATACTTGCAACGACGTAACTGTAATAAGAAATGAGAGCTGTCAACATGTTTATTCTGTTCATGTTGCATGACAGTAATGCTTCTCCAAAGGATATGATTCTTCTCAAAATGATAAATACAATTACACACCTGTATGTATTACATGTATGTAACGTATAATGTGTATCACTATGATTTACCATATGTTATACCATGTAAAACAAAGACAAAGTATTACAATTTTCGCAAGTGTCAGTCACAAACTCATGTCAGTTAGTCACGCTGACCTTTTGAATTAATATCTCCAGATGAGAATAACATGCCAAACCTTTTTTCAGCTCATTTGAAAGCTTAGAAGTTTCTCTCTCAAGTGATTTTTCAGAACAAATCAAATAAGAAAACTTTCAGAGAAAATGGAGGACAAACGTTTGAAGTTGGACCTGCAGTTGACAAAAATGTCAGTAAGTCAAGAAAAGTTTAACACTCATTATTAAATAATTGTTTCACTTGGTTTTTATATTTCCTATCACAACCGCCAATGTATTCTCTGTCATCATATGTCGTTAAAATAACATTTTTACACCTATATTGACCATTAGACAGACATTTTAGGAAGAAAATGTAGTGTAAATGTCAGTTAGTCACATGCGGAATTGCTCTATACTAGTTGAGTAACGTTACCTACATTAATTTACTTGTTGCCATCGTATTTAAATATTTTGGGGATGACCAAAACCACGACCTAAATCTCGTGTTCTATTAATGTATAACTTATATTATTAAAAATAAGAAACATATGGCCTCTATTGATATCATCACTTCATGTGTCAGAAAGGTAAAGCTAAACAATTCTTGTTGCCACGCATATCACACCTATGTAAAGAGGAAGTCAATAGTTCAGAGAAGTTTTTAATACCAGTCTTGCCCAAGATTAGGCATACTGCGAACTACCCCCACCCATATTCAAAATTAAATAGTTTTGGACTATCTTTTCCATTCAAATAGTAATCAGACAGCGAGTTCTTTTGTTAAATAATTTATCATCGCGAATAAATAACCTTTTTGCTAAAACAGTATACTAAATTGAGAAATCCTTGTCTTCTTAAACTAAAACATGACACCCCTTAAATAAAAGGTACCACTCATATGATGCACAAACCCATAGATAAAACAAAATTATAAAGAAAGGAACAAAAAAAGAAAGAAAGAGAGAGAGAGAGAGAGAGAGAGAGAGAGAGAGAGAGAGAGAGAGAGAGAGAGAGAGAGAGAGAAAAGAACAATCTGATGTGTTGCACTCACATGACTTTCTCTACTCTTGTACTAACCATTCTTACAAACTCTTATTCCTATATCTTCTTCGTGTTAGTTGAGATAAACATTTGTACAAATTATTTTATTATTTTCTTGTAGGTGCAACAGGAATATTAGAATACAGTAGACTTTGAGCAATAGTCAAATGTTTTAAAGCTTCGAGATCCCGTTCTCTTTGCACGCTTCACATATAAAAAAATAATCAACGATGTTCCATTTCACAAAAGTTTCAAGTTTTCCGAAACTGACACAAATAACATGGAATATCTCTGAAATGGTCCACTCCACAAAAAAAAATTATTTGGACATAAATTGTGTTTTAGAGAGATCTATATTTTTTGCACAGTAATATTTTATTTATCTCCTACGGTTTACGAGTTATTCAAAAGTCATCCAGGGTAAACAGGACTACATAGGCTATAGCAAGAAAATTCAAAATATACATTTCATTTTTCATACAAATATCTTAAACATGATGTTTTAGACAAAATTATGTTACGGGGTTTTATTAAATTGAATGATGGACAACACATATCAGCGTGAATATAGCAGCAGGAGTAATGTTTTTACTAAAAGGTGGAAAGTTTGTTATAGCAGACGCTACTCTTATCTGGAGGGTCGACGGTCTAAGAATGGAATGCATAAACCAACGTTCTTTTATTACAAACACATTTATTCGTTATTTACACTTTTTATCACAATTTCAACTAGTTAACTTTTAAAATTCGATAGCGTCCATGCTGGTTAAAAGATTGGGTGCAATTCACATGTTCACACGCCATCAGCAATTATACGTCCTTCCCCTTTGAGTTCACCGACGCTAATAATAAAAGAGTCCGAGCGTGGGTATGACGCAACACCGCCATTCTTATGTATTCATCCGCGCAACAGTTCTCATTGGTTGAACTCAAAGTGACGAGAAGACATTGGATCTTGAGTACCAAAAAGAAATAGGTCCCTGATACACCCAAATTAAAAGAATTAAAAATTTACACACTCTTACAAAAATATTTACATGAACAATTTTCTATTAGTCAATATTCCGTCTCATATGCCCCTTGTTTTGTTTTTCAAGTTGTCACCTTATTTACAATCTTGAAACACAATACAATACTTCTCCCTACTTCTATGATTCAATCACTTTGTACAATATATATTTTTTTTTTTTTTTTTTTTTTTCAGTCTTCTTCACTGTTTGTCTTTGTCCTTTGTTTTGACATAATACAACATATCTTTATAAGTTTCACATATTCGGTTACTACACAATGCATTCAGTTATTATACAATACATATCCAGTTATTGTACAACACATTTAGTTATTCCACAATATGTCCAATTATTATGCAATACATATTCAGTCCTTGTACAATATACCCAGTTATCATATCACATATGTTGTTATTATACAATACACCTTCAGTCATTATACAATACATATTCAGTTATTGTACAACACATTTGATTACTACACAACATGTCCAATTATTACACAATATATATTCAGTTATTGCACAATATATCCTGCTATCACATCACATATGTTCTGTTATTATGCAATACATATTCAGTTATTACACAATACATATTCAGTTTTTGCATAACATATTTAGTTGTTACTCAACATATTCAGTTATTACACAATATATCCAGTTATCATACAATACATATTCAGTTATTGTACAACACATATTCAGTTCTTACACAACACATACTCAGTTATTGTACATTTGACATTGACACGAATATAATTTAAATGTATCATGGTTTATCATGTGGTTTTTGACTTGTATTCATTGCTATGAGGAGAGAAAAATAGGATACAAATTTTGAGCTAATGATTATAATCATGTTTATGGCAATGTTTTATTCAGTTCTTTGCCTTCTTTGTCTTATGAGCTTATGTATAGACAGGTTATTGAGTTGGTTCTTAAACTCTGATGTCACTAATGGTACTAATTTTCTTGATTGGGTTATTATTCATTGTTGTTTGGTTCAACATTTCTTCGAGCTTAGCATTGGCTATATTCATCTCAATTCATGGGCATTGTTTTTCTGGTTATGGTTTTCCTCATTTCACTAATTGTGATTTCTTTATCTCTTATTTCTATAAGAGAAAACTTCTATAGTTACAATTATTCTGTAATTGTATTATCTTTCTTCTCCATTTACCCTCGACATCTTTGTGTCGAAATATTATATCTTTTTCATCATAATTGATTCATTTTTATTTTTGTCCCTGACATCCTTATGTCAAAAACATATCTTCCGACGCTATGATTCATTTATTTAATGACAATCAGTGTCCTCGTCTGTTTTTTGTTAACAATGCTCTTTGTGGTCGATATAGCCAATGACTATGTTGATCTTCTTCCTTGTTGTAATCCTATTCTGAACATAATTTCCTATAAGTAACCCATCAAAAATTGTTATCTTCTTTCATCTCTACTACTCCTGCCTTACACATTTGTTGACAAAGAATATTTGATCCTTTCTTTGTATGGCTTCAATTTATTTTTATGGTATCTTCCTACCAACTTGCCATTTGTATTCTGTAGCTCATACGTGTGGTCACCCAGCTGTTTCGTTATGACCAGTGGTCCAGTATACAATAGCTCCATCTTTCCAGATCTTTTTTCAGATGCCTTGGATGCTTTGTGGCTTTTTAAGAGCACCTTTTCTCCAATTTGTGGGGACCATTTCCTGACGAATCTTTTCACCTTGTTCCTCCCTTTTTCAGCCTTCTGCTGTAACCTTCTGAATGCCAATTGACATTTTTCCTTCACTGATAATTCTCTTTGGGCAGCCATTGTAGTGTCAATGTCAATTGCTAATTTTCTTGGTTTCGTGTTGGTCATCAGCTCGATAGGGGCGAACTTGGTCGTTGTAATTTCCCTGAGTGTTGGTGGTGGTTGTCGTTTCTGTATTCTGTGCAGTATCTGCCCTATTTGGCACATCTTCTTCTACTTCCTGCTGTCTTGTGTTGTTAGTGTACCATTGGTCTCTGCCCCTTTGGCGTGAACCTCTGTCGTATGACGGTCTGTGGTTGTTCAAGTGTTCCCTACTGAATCGCATGTGATTCACTTGATGGGTATGGTCTCCTGGTCTTCCACGATCATATGTATATGTTTGGTGTCTCGATTCACCCCTCGGTATCGTGTCATGGTACCGCTGTCTTGTGTTCTCCATCCTCTCGCCATGATTATGTGGTTGTGGGAAATGGTGTGCCCCTCTCCCCCTTTCATGGGTACTCCTAGTATTTCTATGTTCTCCCTCACTCTGGTTGTTCGTAGTCGTGTTTCGGTTTAGGATGGGTGAGTTTGGGTGACCGTTCCTATGTCTATGCTCATTAGGCCGACCATTTTGTGTTTCGAAGGCTGTCAGCAGTTCTATCATATCTGCAAAATCTACCGGCCTTGCAACAATTAATCCTGTTCTCACTGTGTCTGGGAAATGTCTTGTTATGCTGGCAATTAGTTCTGCCTCCGACAAGTTGGGGTCTAATAGCTTTCCTTTATTGGCTACTTTCATAAAATAATCGACTAGCGACAACCCTTTGGTTGGATCGTATCTACCTGTCGCTAGCTCTACCCTAGTTTGGTTTTGTTTAGCTGGGCCCCAATACCTTGATAGGAATAAATTTCTGAATGAGCTATAAGACTCATGACCAGCTAGTGTTAACCTGAGCCATTCTAATGCCTTGTTTTTTAAGCTTTTCTTAACAATCATCATCCTAAGCTCGTTTGGTATCCTTTTCACTTTAAAGTATTCTTCCATCTCTTTAACAAAGAGTTTTGGATCGTCTCCCTTCTCCTCGTCAAATGTAGGTGGTGTGATTTCATGTAATATGCTGTTGGTGTAACATGTGTTATGTGTTGTGTCATTGTTTGGTTGTGAACCTCTTTCTCTGTATGGTGAGTCAACATTTTGTACATTACTCAAGTAACTCTCATCTTGTACATTACTTACATCTAAATCATCTTGTCTTTGTAATGCCTTCACAACATCATTTACATTAGCCAAATTTTCTTTCCTTTTTTTCATTTCTTCACAAATTGATTTTAAATCATTCTTTATTTCTAAGTGGCTTTGTTTCATATCATTTATAGCATCCTGTTGTGAAAGCATCACATCATTCATTGTCTTAATTTTAGGAATTACAATTTGTCCTACAGTTTCATTAATAATGTCTTTCTTTACTACCTCAATCTCTTTCCTTAATTCCTCAGTTATTTCTGCTTTTACATTTGTAATCTTACAGTCTACACTTGTATTACTTTCTGTTATTTCATCCCTACATCTAGCAATTTCTTCTTCTAACACAATTTTATTCTCCCTCATCTCTGATTCTATCTTTCCCATCCTATCTCCTACAATTTCTATCCTAGCTTCTAAGGCTTCCTTTGTTTCATTTAAGTTTTTATGTACTAATTTTAAATTAGTTTCCATTACTTTCATATTTTCTTTACACTCCTGTCTTCCTAATTCTATTTTCTGTTCTAGGTTCTGTCTACCTAATTCCATTTGCTGTTCTAAGTTCTGTCTACCTAATTCCATTTGCTGTTCTAAGTTCTGTCTACCTAATTCCATTTGCTGTTCTAAGTTCTGTCTACCTAATTCCATTTTCTGTTCTAAGTCTTTTCTCACTTCCTCCATTTTCTGACCTCTCTCTTCCTTATTCTGTTCCAGTTTCTGTTCTAGTCTTTCAAACATCATCATCATTAACTTTTGATCTTTGCTTATTTCCGCCTGTTCACCTTCTAATCCTTCCTGATAACTAGGCCTATCTGCCCCTTCCCCCACTCCTGTTTCTATCTCTTTTCGCGACATTTTAATTCCTTTATCTAATTCATTTAATGTTGAAAGTCCTGCTACTTTGCCACTTCTAAGTAGCATTAATAAATGGAAATAAAATAAAGACAACAATTTTGGATCCTACTTTTTTTTCTGCTGGTTCTTCGTCCAGTTATTTACGTCTCCTGGGTAGTTGACTTCGCCAGATGATCTCCGGTGTTTTTCCCACGTTGATTCTCCGTGTATCGATGTTTTGACGGATCGTTGATATCAAACGATGTTCAATGGCGTCTTTTTCCTGCACGATGAGATGGCGTCCTTTTGATGTTAACACTTCGTAATTTTGCATTCCATTCTAAATTCGCGCTCCACGTTGGGCAAGCCATTTGTTACGGAGTTTTATTAAATTGAATGATGGACAACACATATCAGCGTGAATATAGCAGCAGGAGTAATGTTTTTACTAAAAGGTGGAAAGTTTGTTATAGCAGACGCTACTCTTATCTGGAGGGTCGACGGTCTAAGAATGGAATGCATAAACCAACGTTCTTTTATTACAAACACATTTATTCGTTATTTACACTTTTTATCACAATTTCAACTAGTTAACTTTTAAAATTCGATAGCGTCCATGCTGGTTAAAAGATTGGGTGCAATTCACATGTTCACACGCCATCAGCAATTATACGTCCTTCCCCTTTGACTTCACCGACGCTAATAATAAAAGAGTCCGAGCGTGGGTATGACGCAACACCGCCATTCTTATGTATTCATCCGCGCAACAGTTCTCATTGGTTGAACTCAAAGTGACGAGAAGACATTGGATCTTGAGTACCAAAAAGAAATAGGTCCCTGATACACCCAAATTAAAAGAATTAAAAATTTACACACTCTTACAAAAATATTTACATGAACAATTTTCTATTAGTCAATATTCCGTCTCAATTATTAGAGCCATTTTCAAGAAAATCAAGATTTTTGAAAAATTTTCCATGTGAAGGGTAGTTTAGGGTGGGGCTATTTTCTAAGAAATCTTTGTGTCACACCCTTGAAAGACATTAAACTTAAATACCAACTTTGGCCTTTAACAGACTTTTCGTTTTTGAGTTATGCTGTCCACATGCACGCACACACACCCTTTTTCTAAAAAGGCTTTTTTTGGATTCAGGGGTCTCAAAACATATATTTCCGGTGAAATCTGGACATCAAATTTTTGGGTGGAATACAATACTTCCTCCTACTTACAGTAGAGAAAGCATAAAGACCAAGGTAAAACATAAAGAAGGGTCAATTGTGGTCATCATATCTCATATCTGAAATACACAGACATCAAGACCCGGACATTGTACCTAAGGATTACGTCACAACAATGGCAGTATTATAACTTACAGACTCCCAAGATCTTCTCATTGTAATTGGAATTGCAAGTACAAGTCACCAAAAGTATGAGAAAAAATTGTTTCCAATTTATACGTAACTAAGACGTGGTAGGAAAGTAGGATTGCACAGATAAGCAAAGAAAATGTAAAAGTAGAAAGAGGAGTAGGTGAAATGGAGCATAGATTTCAGACAGAGGATTTACACCAGAAAAACCCATGTTAAAAAAAAGCTAGAAAAATATTTAAAGAATTTGAGGAAGGAATGATGAAATTTATAGAAGAGAATAGGAAGAGCAGCAGAATATGTATTAAAGCAGTATTACAGAGTTTAGAACAGAAAATGGATGTAAATAGTAGTGAAGATTTAGAAAAGGGTAGAAAAGAACACAGCACAGTTGGTCAGTTGGTAGCATGATTGCCTCTGGCGTAGAGGACCCGGGTTCGATCCCCAGAACCAGCATGGGGATTTTATCCCCTCTGGGAGGTTGTCACGGGGTGCACTCAGCTTTGTTAGGTGCCGGGAGGACCAACTGAGGAGCTACTTGATGGAGAAGTAGCAGCCCCAGGAAGAGAAGACCATATAACTAGCCGGGGAGCTCAGGGCGCTGACCACGTCCAACCCTCCAGTACTGCACCCCACCAATGAGGTCTGTAGTGGGCAGAGGTGGGGGACGCAGTGGCTGGGCGGCAAACCTTGGCCCTTCATGAGCTGTTGCACAAGGAGTTTAGTTAGAAAAGAACTAAAAGTAGGTTATGCATGAGTAGAAATAAATGGATACAGATTGAAGTGATAGCAAATAGCGAAGTAGTAAAGGAAGAATTAGAAGAATTCAAGGATAGTAATTTGAAAAGTGTACAAAGTGAAACGAGAGAAATGAAATGTATGCTAGGAGATAGAATATTATTGTTGCTGTTGTTTGCTAATGCTGGATTTCTGACAATGAAGTCACTAATCGTCTTGCTCTATAATATTTTTCACTGATAGATGGGGCACTAGAAGTAAAGATCACATAGAGGACAGAGTGGTGAAGAATATAATCCCAATTCTGTTCAAATACCAGATAATCATGTCCCATAATCAACCTGAAGGTTGCAACTGCCGTTTTTCGTGGATGCTCAGGAATTACTGTTTGAATATCTTCCTTTCATATAAGTTTGAAAACAGTGTTGTTATAATTAATTTAATTTAAAAGGTGAGTCAATTAATAACACTAAACAACACTTACAGCATAATTTTCAGGAACACGTTTCGAAGATTAACTTTCCTCCATTATCAACCAGACAATAACTGGGTTTCCATGTTTGTTGGATTGACTTTATGTATGAAGTTTTCCTTTGAATTAGGAAGGTCTATATTCTTTTTGCTGCCCTGAATTTTGGAAAGAAAGCTCTCCTGAGTCTTTAGTGTATGTGTAAAATTTATCTTATTCCATGTACTGAATGGTAGTTTGATCAACATTTCATGTTGAAGTTTTCCTTCCTTAGCAGTAATAGTAACCGCTTTTTAGAGAGAACCATATTTTTATGTTTTGGCGGTTACATCGCTCTATCACAACCCCAGAATGTCTGGAGGACCACACCTGTCGTTGGTTTACGGGTCTCACTGACCTGACCGGGAGAATTATGAAAATAAATTCACCGACCATATCCTCTGATTACCAATCAGAGGACGTATTACATGACATGACAGGTCAGCATGTTAGGGGTTAAGAGTTTATAGAGAAATGGAGAGGTTGGAAAAATAAAGACTCCCTAGCCCTCAGGAACCCTAATAGCATCGGGGTCAGAAGAGAACAAGAGATGACCAAGGTAAGGTCAGATAGAAAATCTACAGTGAGGAGCAAAACACCAGTAAGTGGAAGTATGTTCTGCTCAGCTTGGGTACCTTGTGGTGGCCATTCACATATCCCCTAGATGGAGACCCCTGAGTATGCATCATTCACACTCTTTATTTCAAGTGCTGGGTCTAGCAGTAATAAACATATATGAAATACAATATACAAATAACAGATGAGGAATAATCAGGATACCAGTAAGTTTGTTTCTCATGGTATAATCTATTCTATTTACCTTAGGTTATTTAATCCCGGTATATGAAGTACTTACGACAGTAAGTCACCATTGGGGTAATTGTCTCTGCTTTTGTGGTTTACTGGGAAAAGAATATGAATTGGTTGGAGAATTAAATGTCATTCTGGCAGTTTGTCACAGTAGCTTATTGGTTAGAGCACCCACCTGGTAAGTAGAGGGTCTGTGGTTCAAATCCCAGCTGTGGCATTGAATTTTGCAGTTCCAATTCTACCTCTCAAATATGACATAATGGTTTTATAATATACTGGCAAGATCTTTTAACAACTTTATCTGATATTTCATCTATTCCACACGATTCCTCAGACTGTTAATTACACTCATCAACTCTATTTCCATAGCTAGCCTTAAAAATATGCTGTCACATTATGTTCTGTGCAGTAGTGTTCCTGAATACTAGTCAGTTATCTTGCTTAAAATCATCTTGAGCTATATCTGCATAGTAATTATTAAAGATATTTGCTATTTGTTTTGGTTCACTTACTGGTGTGTCCTATGTATTATATTAATATTTACCTTAACATGTTTCACTATGACCTTCATAACTTCATCAGCATGGAGTATTAGTTCGACAAAAGTGATACTCCAACTAGTGTTCTAAAATTATTGGTATTAGAGACAATCCACACTAGATTTCCAGAACACGAATGGCTCGATATTTATACTGATGGATCATTGATATCAAACCGAGATGGGGCAGGGACTGGAGTCACCTGTCACCTCTTTTCCTATTACAAATCTTTAAGTTATGGAACTACAAACTTTGATGGAGAAATTGAAGCAATTTGAATCGCCCTACAAAATCTTTTGTATAGAATTTCACATTTTCATCAAGCAGTTATTCTCTCAGATTCCAGGGCAGTAATTATAGCAATGACTTCCAAGTTGCCACCAAAAAACCAAACAATTATAGAATGGAAAATCCTTACCCATCTAACCGCACTTCAAAAACACCTAGTCTTCCAATGGATACCAGTTCACTGCAAGACTGAATGGCAATGAGAAAGCTGATTTTTTTGTTAAAAACGGTACAGGCAATGTGCAGAAATCTATAGTTAATGTACCATTTTATGCAGCTAAAAGATTAGCCAACTCTGAATTCAAAAAAATTATTATGAAAATATTACTATGAAAAATCAAAAAATAAAAGATGGGAACTACCAAACATTCAAACAGTACTTCCTGAGTATCCTTGAAAAACGGCAGCTGCAACCTTCAGGTTGATTACAGGACATGACTGTCTGGCAAAACATTTAAACAGAATTGGGATATATTCTTCACCACTCTGTCCTCTATGTGATCTGCAAGAGGAAATGGACTGAGACCACCTTCAAATATGCCCGGCCACTTCTAGCACACCATCCATCAGTGAAAAATATTGGAGAGCAAGAGGATTAATGACTTCATTGTCAGAAATCCAGTATTGGCTAAGAACATTTCATGTTGAATAAGAGCTGATTTTTCTATTTCAAATTCAATGGGGTATTGGTTAGTATTTCCATAGCTGGTATTGGTATGGTTTTGATAGCACTTGTAATTAGTCTCAAACTTTGGTTTTGAAAGATTTGAATTTTTTTTGTATTTGCTGTAACAAGAACTTTGCTGCAGTAAGTAAAAAATGACTATATATACATTGTATGTCATGTTGCACTGGAACATCCCCACTTCATTCCTGTTAGACGTTTTAACAGTGAAAGGCACCTTTATGCTCTTTGTATTACATTTTCTATTTGTTTGGTCCATGTAAGTTTGGTATCAAATATAACTCCCAAATACTTTGCTCCCTTTGTTTCTGGTAATTAAAAACCTTGGAAAAACAGCAAAACTACTAAAACTCTACAATCTATGCTGGAAAACCACCGTACCTGCCGAATGGCAAAATGCAATAATTATCCCAATAATTATCACAAATAAAAAATTATAGACCAATAGCTCTTACTAGCATAACAGAAAAAGTGATGGAAAGAACAGTGTCAAATAGGTTAAACTGGTTTCTAGAATCACGAAATTTAATGTCCTGTCAAGCCGGATTCAGAGATAGCTCCACTCTACAAATGAACAAGTCTTACTTCTCAGTCAAGAAATCAAACACTACTTCAATAGAAAAGAAGTGTCAGTTTTTACTGATTTCCAAAGTGCATATGATTCTATATGCAAAACAAAACTACTAAAGAAAGTCAAAAAAAAAATAGGGATATAAGCTCCAATGTTTTCATAGCCATGTCATTTCATAAATCCACACTTTATTGCTACCAGATATGGCAGGAACATATCAAAATATACAAGGGTGGGTCAATAAGTAATGCCTCCTATTTTGTTTTTCCTTAAATAAGTTAGTTATGTGAAAAATTTGAATTTGGCACAATTCTTCAAACCTTCTTCTCCATTCCCCTGCAGTAGTAACTTCCTAAGTCAACAGGTGGCAGCACTGCATCCTCTTGCAAAATGGTTGACATCGACATTTGTATTAGACAGCGTTCTGTGATTGAATTTTTGACTGCGGAAGGTGAAACGCCAATTTGCATTCACAAAGGCTAAAAAATGTGTATGGTGATGCGACGGTGGATGTCAGCACTGTTAGACGATGGGTTCATCGCTGTAATGAACCTGAAGGGCAAACACCATTGGCAGATGAAACGCGAAGCGGCAGGCCGGTGACTGCAGTGACTCCATGCAACATTCAGCGAGTCGATGAGATCATTCGTGGTGGTCGTCAGATAACAACAGCTGAATTGTGTTGCATTACCTCCCTCAGTAAAGGCAGTGTGATGACGATTATTCAACAACTGGGTTACTCAAAAGTTTGTTCACATTGGGTAACAAGAATGTTAATCGCCCAAAACAAAGAAACAAGGAAAACAATAGCCTCCGAACACTTGCAGCGCTTCAATTTGGAGGGAGGGGAGTTTCTGGAAAAAAATTGTTGCTGGAGACGAAACGTGGGTTCATTTTTTTGAACCTGAATCAAAGCGGCAGTCAACGGAATGGCATCACACGTCACCGAAGAAAACAAAATTCAAAATTCAGCGGTCGGCAGGGAAAGTTATGGCGACAGTGTTTTGGGATGCAGAAGGTGTACTTATGATTGATTGTTTGGAGCAGGGATGCACAATAAATTCTGTCCAATACATCTGAACTCTCAAAAAGCTGAAAGCACGTCTTCGCTGAGTTCGCACAACGAAAACTATGGTGGATGTTCTTTTGCAAGACAATGCAAAACCACACACCAGCCGTTACACCACTGCAGAAATTGAGAAATTGAGATGGCAAGTCTTACCTCACCCCCCATACAGCCCTGACCTGGCACCATCAGACTTCCATCTGTTCGGGCCACTAAAGGAAGCTCATCGTGGGATTCAGTTTGAAGATGAGGAGGCTGTGAAATGTCAGTGTATCAATGGCTTAGGAAGCAAGACCCCGTGTTTTACCACACTGGAATACATGCCCTAGTTAAAAGGTGGACCAAAACTGTGGAAAAGGACGGAGATTATATTGAAAAGTGACAAATTAATCGTCAATTTTGTAGTTTTCAAGCTATGTAAATTAGATTCAATTTTCTTGGCAATTAAAAGAGAAAACAATAGGAGGCATTACTTATTGACCCACCCTCGTAAATAAGTACACTGTGGCTTACGCACAGTGCTCAGCACAATGCTTCTTATTATATTTATTAATGATCTGCCTCAAGAAATTCAAGAATCAGGTGTGAAGTGTGCACTATTTGCCAATGAATTAGTAATGTGGACTTCAAAGCCAAAAAGCAAAAGTGCAGAACTAGAAAAAACCATGCCACAATCCATAACCAACCTACAAAAGTGGACCAAAGAAATTTAATGACTGTTAATAGAACAAAGCAAAATACCAAATCTTTTTACTAAGGAGATTGACTCAGATATAAAATTTACAATAAAACTAGCCAGTATGAAAATGAAATGCAACGCTATAATAAAATAAAAAATCTTATCTGTTGCACTTACATGACTTTCTCTACTCTTGTACTAACCATTCTTACAAACTCTTATTCCTATAGCTTCTTCATGTTAAGATTAATATTTGTAGAAATTATCTTATTGTTATTTCCTTGTAGGTGCAAGGGGAATATTAGAATATAGTAGACTTTGTGTGGTAGCCAAATCTTTTAAAGCTTTGAGATTCCGCTCTCTTTGCACTTAACATATAAAAAACTGAACATCTATGTTCCATTTCACCTTACAAGAAAATTTATCCAGACATAAACAGTGTATTTTAGTAAGATCTACGTTTTTTGTATAGTATGATTTGGTCTATCTCTAACAGTTTACCAGTTATGCAAAAGTGGTCCAGAGTAGATACGACTACAGGGGCTATAGCCAGAAAATTCAAGATATACATTTCATTTGTCATAAAAATATCTCAAACATACGGCATTTTAATCGAAATTGTTAGAACCATTTTCAAGAAAATCAAAATTTTTGAAAAATTCTCCATGTAAAGGGTAGTTTAGGCTGGGACTATTTTCTTCAAAGTCTTCGTGTCACATCCTTGAAAGACATTAAACTTAAATACCAATTTTGGTTTTTAACCGACTTTTCGTTTTTGAGTTATGCTGTCCACAGACATACAGACAGACACATACATGGACCTTTTTCTAAAAATGCTTTTTTTTGGGTTCAAGGGGTCTCAAAACATATATTTCCAGTGAAATCTCGACATCGAATTTTTGGGTGGAATACAATACTTCCCCTACTTACCAGTAGAGAAAGTAAAAATAAGATAAAGAAAGCTATGTATCCAAAAATAATAAGAATTCTTAAAAATGTTTATTTTATTTATTATTTATTTAATACTCAAGACACTTGGTACAGAGCCATTTGTTTTCTCACTTCCCAGCATAATTGGCAGGAGTACTCATTTTGTCTCTTACATGGTTTGAAGCAATACACTTTTTCACATGTTCCCAGTCCATAACTGAGTCTCCTTTCCTCCACACAAGACACACAAGAGACTGCATTATGTTGAACCTATGGAGGTGTGCTGCAAGGCAACCATGTCCAGTGGTGATCGGTACGTATCTCTTCTTGGATAATCTGATATGTGATGTTTATCTGTCAGGAGACTCGACCACTTTCTGTTGGAACTTTGTTATCTCAAATCTTCCAACATGTTCTCTTTGATTTGTTAATGTATAGTTTGGCCGAATTGAACGAAAGTGTAGGTAGTGTTGATGGAATTATTTTGATTCCCTTTTTTGCAAAACCGCTGGCTCTCTTATTGAATTAAATTCCAAAATGGGATGGGATCCACTGGGATCCCGCTGTGTGTAGGTGTTTTATCAAAGCATGGATTTTACCAACTCTGGATGATCCGTGTGAGTCAGATGACAGTTCTTGTAACACTGAGGTAGAATCACTAAGCACCACAATATTCTAAAAGCTGTTCACATGTATTAGCAATTGTTTCAGGGCTACATTTATGACTTGCAATTCACCATCAAAATTTGTTTGAAAAGGTCCTAGGCAGAGAAGAAGTTGAATAAGTTGCAGTGTATTCCTGCCTCAGTTTGCTGTCGGTGTAAAGACGTAACCATTCTTCTTGAGGATAAAGATAGAGAATGGCTTTTAGAGTCAGGGATTGCAGTACGTGCTCATTTATCATACCCCTTGCAGCTGGATCAAGCATATTCAGTTCATGTTTTACGTCTGTGAAATTCAAAGGTGAAGCAGCACCGTGGCTGAGTAGTTAGACCACTCGTCTACCACCTAGGCACCCCAGGTTCAATACCAGGGACCTGCATGTAGTATTTGTGGTGGACGAAGTGGCATCTGGGCAGATTTTCTCCAGATTCTCCAGTTTCCCCCACCACTCGTTCCACCAATTGCTCCATACCACCTTTTCAATCATCCATTTCGCCTGCATTTCATATCATTCTCTACCTCATTATCATACCTGGTGCTTGGCTGACTACCAGCTTCCAGATTTTCACTCTGTCCCATCTATAGGTTCCACTGCTCCCTGACTGGCATCTGACTCTAGGCATAGGCTTGTAAGTCCTACATAAGGGGAGAGTAAACAGGTAAAGAAAAAGAAGAGTAAAGAATATAGTTATCCCTCACTTCAGTAATATGTTGGGAAAAATTTTAGATTATCTTGTTGTTTAACGACGCTGTCAATTGCCAGGATCACGTCAGCATCACTGGTGTGCTAGAATTTTGTCCAGCAGGAGTTCTTTGACATGATTCCTCTAAATTCCTCTGCTCCCCGACAGGCGTCTGACTCTCTGACTTGTAAGTCCTAGGGTGTGTAAGTCCTACATAAGGGGAGGGTAATCAGGTAAAGAAGAAGAATAAGAAATTCAAAGGTAGAGGATTTTAGAAACCTTTCTTGGTATGGAGTAAGGGATGTAGGCAGCACTATGGCCGAGTGGTTAGACCATTCGCCTACTACCTAGCTGACCTGGGTTTGATCCCAGAGATCCGCATGTGATATTCATGGTGGACGAAGCAGCATCTGGGCGAGTCTCTTCAGGTTCTCTGGTTTCCCCCACCACTCATTCCTCCACTTGCTCCATCATCACCTTTCCATTCATCAATTTTGCCTGCATTTCATGTCCTTTTCCTCACTATCATACCTGGTGCTGGGCTGACCACCTGCTTCCAGGTCTTTGCTATGTTCCGTCTATAGGTTCCTCTGCTCCCCGACAGGCGTCTGACCCTAGGCATAGGCCTGTAAGTCCTAGAGAGTGAAAGTCCTACATAAGGGGAGGGTGACCAGGTAAAGAAGAAGAGTAAAGGATATAGTTATCCCTCACTTCAGTTATACGCTGGAAAAAATTTAAATTATTTTGTTGTTTAACGACACTGTCAATTGCCAGGATCACATCAGTGTCACCGGTGTGCTGGAATTTTATCCCGCAGGAGTTTTTGCAGGCCAGTAAAACTACCAACGTGGAGCTGTCGTTTTTAAGAACACTAAAAAACCATTGGTCTGGGTCGGATTTGAACCTGCAACTTTTGGATCAGTAGGCCAGCATCTAACCAACTGAGCCACCCAGATGAATGTTATATGTTGGATGAAGCCTAGTTCTGTTTTCAGATGTCTGTTTGATTTGCGTAATGTATCCAATAAGTGCCTGAAGGCAGACATACTAGCTTTCTATGCTGGAGCATGGCGAATCTACTAATCTCTTTGCTGATAGGGAAATTATTTGTTATGATTTGGAGGGCTGTGATGGGAGTGGGCTTAACAGCTCCTGTAATTATTTGCAGAGCTTGGTTCTGAACTAACTCTATGTGTTAGCAGCTAGAAGGGCTTCACATCCATATTTTATAGTTGGTTTTATTTAAATTTTGAAGGTGGGGTTAAGAGTTGTGAGAGAACAGTTTCACTTTTCACCAGTTAGTCGTTTCAGAATGTTGAGTTAGCCTCTGGCCTTTACAACTATTTTACTGACACGATTTTGAAATGTTAGTTTCTAGTCTAGGTATACTCACAAGTACTTGGGGTTTTCTGTTTCCATGATTCATTTACCTTCTAGACTTAAGTTTATTAATGGGAGATTGTGGGTAACAGTAAATAGATGATAGTTTTTTCTATACTGATGGACATCGTGTTGTCTTTAGGCAGGCTACAAGATCTTTTAAAGTCGTGTTCATTCTGGAGGAAAGTAGATGTCTCTTCTTAGGGAGAGATAACCATAAAACCAGATCATCCACAAATAATGCAGTTTTAATTCCTTCTGTTTTTGCGACAGAGGCTGTAAATCATTAATCGTAACATTAAACAATGTAGTTGTTAATGCACCTTGTGGAAATCCTACTTTTTGTTTATATTTTTATGTGGTATCAAATCTAGTGGCACAGAACTTTTGTGTTAGAAAGAAGTGAATCCATCTAAGCATTTGCCCTGATATACCTGAGGATTGCAGTTTACTCATAAATTTAACTTTCCATACTGAATTGTAAGCCCCTTTAAAGTCAACAAACACTGTAATCTCTCTTCTGTTCAAAGCATCTTTGATGTCTTGGCCAAGCTTAAGTATTTATTGCGTAGTAGAAACCTGCTTGTTCTCGGCACAAGATATTTTGGCTTTCTAGCAATACATTTAACCTGTTCAGTATCATTTCTTAAAAATGGATCTTCTTAAAAATCTTATTAGCTAATGCTGGATTTCTGACAATGAAGTCATTAATCCTCCTGCTGCCCAATGTTTTCACTGATGGCACATTACACCACAATTTGCTTTACCATACAGAGGTTAGGTGGTTATCAAAAGGCAAAGTATTGACCAGAGTTATGGAACTTTGCACTGAATTATTAGTATATTTACAGCACGCCAAGTCACATTACTCTGAATTCATTTCTGATCCGGAATTCCTTTTGAAATTGGCTTTTCTTTCTGACTTATTTGAGCATTTAAATAACTTGAATAAAAGTCTTCAAGGGCGGGATGAAAATCTCATTACAGCAAAAGACAAACTCCATGGCTTTATAAAAAAAAATTTAATTGTGGCCATCATCTATAAATTAAAACAACTTTGATTAATTTTCGTCAACACAGTCTTTCATTGAAAAAGTCGGAAGTGAGATAAACATCAATTTATATATATATATCTGGTATGAAAATGGTGTTAGATAATTTGAAGAAAGAATTGTGCCATTACTTCTCAGTGCAAGAGATATCGGATAGCACTGGGCAAAGATGGATCTTAAATCCGTTTTTAAATGCAGCTATAGATGAGACAAATTTAGCAACTAAGCCCAAAGAGAATCTGCTGGAATTATCTGCCGATGGGATGTTACACTTGGAATTCAAGTCTGAAAATTTGGATACCTTTTGGTTAAAAAGAAAAACAGAATACCCAGGATTAACAACTGAGGCTTTGAAGTGTTTGATTCCAAACACTTGTACTTGTGCGAGTTGGCATTTTCATCAATGGCCCAATTAAAAAGTAAACTAAGAAATCGCTTAAATTTGGAAAATGATTTAATACTTAATGTTGCAAAGACGGATCCATAATGGGAGAAATTGATTGAACAAACTCAAGCGCAACCTTCACATTAAAATGAATGAGTACTCAGAAGATTTTATTTTTTCTTAATGTGTTTGTATAAATAACATAATGAGTATCATTTTGTTAACTTTTTCTTAATATATCTACCTTTTTAAAATTTTTTGTTTTTCTTTAATGAGTTCTCTCGACCTCTCGCGACCCTCCTACAGAGGCTTTGTGAGCCCCAAGGGGGTCACGACCCACAGGTTTACAAACACTGCTATAGAGGAATTAAATTTTACAACAAATTACCTATTGAAATGAATAATATAAATTCCATTCACCATTTCAAAAACATCTCAAGCAATTTTTTACTGAAAAATGCTATTACTCAACTGATGAGTTTTTGCATTAATAAAGTAGTCACTTGTATTTATTGACAATGTATAAGTTTAAACTACATGTATAGTAAAATTTATAATTTTTAAGTAATTTTTGTTTAACTTTTATATTATATTTGAACTTTTAAAATACTGGACAAATCCACAACATGTATATGTTAAATTGGATGAATAAAATTGAATTGAATATTAATGCTCAGACATGACAAAAATTACCTAGGATCCTATGGCATCATCAAATAATGGAAATTCTACAATGTGATCGCAGAGCCGCTTATGGATCCAATTGTGAAGCTAAACCATCCAAGGATCAACAACACATCAATTAATCAATTAAAAAGAACATGTTCTATTGGGTCAAATTCTGAATCTAAACCATTCTCGAATCATGTGTATCACACATGCAAAAGTTCGTAAAAATCGGCCCAGCCGTTTAGGAACCTTACAGTCACATACACACGGACAGAAGAAATATATACCTAAAGATATACATGGTGTAAATGAATAACACTGCATGAAGATTACTGGTAATAGAGGGTTCATAGATAATCAATTTGAGATAGGAAACCAATGATCTACGACGTCAAGTTTATACTTATTCAAAATAATTAGATACTGTGACCAATAGAACATAACCGGAAATAAAGATGTCAATATTATCCACTGGAAAGGGAATTGTGCTCATTAGGAACTTAGTAAAGTCCGACTGCTGTCTCTTTGATGAAGCATTTCTAAATTGTAGCATTACCAAAAGCGCTTAAATTGGAGACAACATGTGGCTGCATGTCACTGCAATGGATAACAGGTTGTGGCGAGCAGCTACAGAAATATAGGGCAGTTTTAAAACGTGTGCTTTGGCTGCACGGTTATGCGACTGACTGTTGACCTAACGAGAATGAGAAATCGAGTTCAAACCCAAAGAGGGTACAAGTTTTTCTTTTCTTTTCCTTTGTTTTCCATTTTCAGAGCAATGCCATGTGTTGGTTTTAAAATAGCAAAATACAGCCATAATATGCAATGCACAGAGAATAGTTTACTTTTGCTTCTTCTCTCATCTGATGACTTAGGCAGGAGGGTTATGTATTTCCATTGGTCTGAAGTGGTCTGTTGGTTATAATTGTCCATGTCAATAAAAGAAATTTTCCCTCCAACAGTTGGCTGCTGTAAACAGTTGACAAAACAACTAATAGCACAAAGTACTACAACTCCCTAAAAGAGGCACTGAATACTTATGTGTTGGCAATATTAGTCATTTGTCATGCTAATAGGTGACCTTAATAACCCCAGAAGACACTAAAACCACCATGGCGAGCAGTTTCCTACTCACGTCACACATGTCTCATTTCCTATTTCCTTTGGCATGCAATAACATTGCGTTGAAGCAGTTAAACAGGTACTCTGGGAACATGCAAAATTACACTTGTACCTAGCTAACATGCACCTAGTGTATGGCAAAAGCAGGAGGTTGTTCTGCAATAGCTGCACGGATTTACACCAAAAGGAACCCAAAAAGACGGCAGCCCCATCTGACTACTTTCGAATCTACATATTGGCATTTGCGAGAATGTGGCTCTATGGTGCCAAATAAGGCAGATTGCAGTGCAATCGTGCTCCAGAGTTTAGAGAAAACATACTGTGTTTACTGGAACAGGAACCATCAACCAGCATCCGTGCTATTGCACACAAAATGGGCGTCAACCGCACAAGTGTATGGCAAGTCTTGCATGAGGAGCAGCTATACCCCTTCCATCTGCAGAAGGTGCAAGCCTTAACTCCGAAAGATTGTGAGTTACGTTGGCAGTTTTACGAATGGGCCTTAAGGTAGCCACCAGAATTGTTTTCAGTGGTGTTGTTCACTGATGAAGCCATATTTACCAGGGATGGGTCAATTCTAAACTGCAAGAATAATCACATATGAGCATACAAAAACCACCATGCCACTGTTCACAGAAGCTAGCAACAGCAGTTTATGGCGAACATATGGGCTAACATGATATCTGACCACGTCATTGGGACATATCTTATTCCTCCTCAGTTGTGTGGCAACACTTATAAAAAATTTCTGAAGGATATACTACCAGCCCTTTTGGAACAACTGCCACTTGATGTTCGCACTCAACTGCATTTTCCAATACGACGGAGCTCCTGTGCATTATGCTATAAGCATACGGGAGCATCTAAATTGAGTCTCCCCAATTGTTGGATTGCAAGACACAGTCCTACCGTGTCTTGGGCACCTCGTTCACAGTATCTCAATCCCATGGATTTCTTTTTCTAGGGTCTCTTCAGACTATGGTGTATTCATCATTAATTGATTCTGAGTAGATGCTGGTCGCCCACATTATTGCAGCCAGTAATGGGATTCCCAATGCACCAGGAATACTCTACAGGGTTCACGAATCATTTCTGTGCTGAAGTCGCCTATGCATTGATGTTAGGGGGTCACCATTCTGAGCAGTTCCTTAGAAACCTGCACCTTCTTCTATGGCTATACAGCCTGACTGGACCTTGACCTTCCCTACCATTTTCTTCCATTCTCCTCTGTCATGTGCCTTCCTTCTCTTCTTCAGCCTCTGACTCCCATCGCAGCAAGATCTTCCTACACACACCTTGTTCTGCCTTTCCTTCTTTGTGAAAATATTTTCCCCTTTCATGTTTTCTTTGGATTCCACTCATCCTCCATTCTTTCCAGGTGTCCCAGCCATCTAAGTCTGTGGGATTTCATACATCTAACATTATCTTGACCTTCTATTAAATAATTTATTTCCTCACTGTTTCTCACTCTCCAATTCTGAATACCACAATGTAAAGGTCCAAACATCCATGGGTATTCTTCTCTCGAAAGATCGCAAAGCCTTTCCATGGCTTGTTGTGCATTGAGGTAGACAAAACCTCTGAACCGTAAGTTACTACTGGCCTTAGTAATGTTTTATAAACACTGAGTTTACTATTTCTGGTTATTATTCCATCAGAAAAAATATTTTTATTTGCGTAATAAGCTCATTCCCTACCTGTATTCTTTCTGTTATTGTATCACTTAATTTATTATCAGATTTAATTAAGGTACAAAAGTATGAAACATGAACTTACTCATTATTTATTTCTTTATATTTGTTCTGCTTGTATCTACCTATTGTATTGCAATGTTAATATTAATTCTACTTATGTTTATAACAATTCAATCACATGTAGCTTTATCAAGGGCTTATCAATTATTTACTTGTTTCTAAGCCGCTAGTTACACTTGAATCATTCATTTAACTGAAAATGAAATTCTCAGTGTGTACCTACAATTTAGGTCATGCAAGTGTAAATAATAGTTAAACAAATTTGAAGTAAAAAGTTTAAACATTAGTTAAACAAAAAATTATAACATGACAAATCTTTCGTGTAAATCAAATTAGATTAAGAATGCGCTTATGAAGAAAGAAAGAAAAAAGAACATAAAAAATATAAGTTATGGGTATTTGGAACTGTGCTTTTAATATGTATGTACTAGGGCTCGGAAGTTCATGCCCTAAAAAACACTGAAATATACATTGAAATATGCTCTTAAAGCTTGAAAATATGCCAAGAAATATGCCCTATTTAATTAAAACAATTAATGTCCCTTTGCAGTAGACAAAACGAGTTGGTACAAATAATAAATAAAGTTATCTTATTCCTTAGAGGTCAAAGCAGAAGTGGTCCCGCTGCTAGTATTAATTGCTAAATTACAGTTCACAACCAACACTTTGCACAAATTTTTAACTGTAAAACATTGTATGTTGTCACGCAAAACACTTTTGTAACGTGAAAAACTTCTCTCCACATCACAAGATGTTATCGGAGCATATTTGAATGATGTTAACTGCTTCACAGTCTCTTGGTGTGACAGAATGTCTTGAATATAGCACATCTGTTTATAACCAGAATTTTTTTAAATTACATAATTCACTCTCTCTTTCACTTTTTGTCCTATGCTACCAGGAACCGAACTTAGAACACATATTGTTTTTTCAAAGACAGTAAGTGATTCATGCAAAGTAGATCCTACAGCTTTCAATGCCATTATGGCTGTTGGTAAGTAAGGAAAATGGGCAGATATGAAACTAAGATCCTCTTTTAATCCAGTGCCTCACAGAATATTTTGCACAGTTTCTATTGCATCTTTTGAGTCCAATTAATTAACAACCTCTTCAACTATTTCTATGTGCTCAGCATAATATAAAACTCCATCGACCCATGTTCCCCATTGAGTTAACACTGGTGCAGGAGGAAGTCGGATATTAGGTGCCTCTTGATCTAAACAACTTAACTCTTTTAGGAGATTTAACAAAAATTCTCTTTGTACTGGACACAAATCTATCTACCAACGGGAAAGAATCACGTATTGTCTCAGAAATGTGATGAAGAGCGTGTGCCAAACAAGTTATATGAACTAAGTCAGGAAAAATACCTTTTAGAGTTAGTCCTGACCGCCTGCGGTGCCGTAGTAGTAAAAGCGGGCGTTAAACACTACAACAACAACAACAGTTAGTCCTGATTTTACCATATAAGGACCTGCATTAGTAACAAATAAAAGTAACCGGTCGTATTTGATTCCACATGGCCATAGTACTTTCAAAGAGTACATCACAAACTGGGTCACAGTTACGTTGTCAGTGGCCGACAATTCGCACACATTAAGATAAGGTATAGTCTTTTTTTCATTATTTAAAGCACCCACAATTATATTAGCATTAGAATGGCGCTCAGAATCAGGGGTTTCATTAACAGTCAACCACACAAACTGATCCGCTAATTTATTTCGTATATTGATAATATGTTATGGTAACAATGTCCTACATGTCTTACATAGGCACATGTTGAGTGTATTTGGCAAGAAAGTTTTTAAATGTCGGATTATTAATTTTGAACAAGGGAATATCGGCAGCTAAAAATGCTCGGCACAGACATAGGAAAATTCAGTAACCCTACTTCCTAAACATTACTAGCTGTTTTTGAACAGGTTCTTTGTTTCCAAGTTTTCTGATTAAATTCTCCTTATGTTTTGCTGTGCTTATGTGCTGAATTATTTAAAAATCTTTCCTCACTCCCAACATTTTTCTCACACGCTCCACAAAACTGTATCCTTTATCTGTAGAAATTAAATCACCTGAAAGCTCTTTCTGTAAATTAATTAATCTAGCACTCTAAGTTGGTTATATTTTCGGCATTTGAAGAGCTTTTTAACATTTTATACACCTAATTTAAATTGGTGGGAGTCAGTTCACAACACTTATGTTTGAAGACCACAACACAACTACTGGTGGGCAGGCGAGTGTTACTATAATCGTGCTGTTCAAATCGTTGACCTGCACTTTATCTTTGTTAATATAACCCTCTCAGATAATGCACTGATTATTCTCTATGCACATACATATAATGAAAGGATGGAAACAGGGGATTCACTGCATTACAGCATGACTCAGCATTAGTTCTCGCCACCTCGCGAGTTGCATCATCATGAGCAATACTACCAATATGAAAAATATTATATAGACTGAAAAAATAATAAAAAAACCATAAAAATCATTAAAATATCCAATATAGGGGCTATAATATTGAAATCTTTGAGTTGCATCATCATGTGCAATACTACCAATATGAAAAATATCCAGATGGAAAAAATAATAAAAAACCATAAAAATCATTAAAATATGCAATATAGGGACTATAATATTAAAATATTATGCATTTATCCAAATCCAGAAAATACACAGTTATATGCACCATAAAATCATGTCCAAATAATGAAAATTCCATAATTCGTGCACATAATATACACATAATGTAAAAGCATATATTTCTAACCCCTATGAAAAAACTTGTAAATGCATGAACTTCCTAGCCCTAGTGTGTACCTTTGCATCCTGGCGCCATAATCATTACGCTAAATAGACAGGCAGCAAAATACGACCGCTTGTTTTCTCATCATGTGTTACAGCTGCAGTCGACATGATCAGTGGCATGCATACCCTTAAACAGCTTTAAGGCACAGTTCTGTAATTTGTAATCCTAGACCATCTCAAACTGATTGCCTATGAACGGTCTATCATCAGCAAAGTTTGTGGTGTTATTCATTTACAATAAATAAGATATAAAAAAGATGGATGTTGGCATTATGAAGTTGATAAACTCCACTACCACCTGACATATCACCATGAAAATTGGCATACATAACTCCTTTTTACTTTCTCTACTGGTACATAGGGGAAGTATTGTATTCCACCAAAAAATTTGATGTCAAGATTTCACTGGAAATATGTTTTGACTCCCTGAGTCCTAAAAAGCATTTTTAGAAAAAGGTGGGGTGGGGTGGTGTGGTGGTGTGGTGGTGTGGTGTGTGTGTGGTTTGTGTGTGGTGTGTGTGTGTGGTGTGTGTGGTGTGTGTGGTGTGTGTGTGGTGTGTGTGTGGTGTGTGTGTGGTGTGTGTGGTGTGTGTGGTGTGTGTGTGGTGTGGTGTGGTGTGTGTGGTGTGTGTGTGGTGTGTGGGGTGTGTGTGGGGTGTGTGTGGTGTGTGTGTGGTGTGTGTGGTGTGGTGGTGTGGTGTGTGGTGTGTGTGGTGTGGTGTGTGTGGTGTGTGTGTGGTGTGTGTGTGGTGTGTGTGTGGTGTGTGTGGTGTGTGGTGTGTGTGTGGTGTGTGTGGTGTGTGTGGTGTGTGTGTGGTGTGTGTGTGGTGTGGTGTGTGTGGTATGTGTGTGGTATGTGTGTGGTGTGGTGTGTGGTGTGTGTGTGGGGTGTGTGTGGGGTGTGTGTGGTGTGTGTGTGGTGTGTGTGTGGTGTGTGTGTGGTGTGGTGGTGTGGTGTGGTGGTGTGGTGTGTGGTGTGTGTGTGTGGTGTGTGTGTGGTGTGTGTGGTGTGTGTGGTGTGTGTGTGGTGTGTGTGTGGTGTGTGTGTGGTGTGTGTGTGGTGTGTGTGTGTGGTGTGTGTGTGGTGTGTGTGTGTGGTGTGTGTGTGGTGTGTGTGTGTGGTGTGTGTGTGTGGTGTGTGTGTGGTGTGTGGTGTGTGTGTGGTGTATGTGTGGTGTGTGTGGTGTGTGTGTGGTGTGTGTGTGGTGTGGTGTGGTGTGGTGTGGTGTGGTGTGGTGTGGTGTGGTGTGGTGTGGTGTGGTGTGGGGTGGTGTGGGGTGGTGTGTGGTGTGTGGTGTGTGGTGTGTGGTGTGGTGTTGTGTGGTGTGTTGTGGTTGTGGTGTGGTGTGGTGTGTTGTGTTGTGTTGTATGTGTGTGTGTGTGTGTGGGCGCGCGTGTGCGTGTGAAGTTGGTTAAAAACCAAAGCTGGTATTTAAGTTTAATGTCACAAGGATTTTGAAGACAATAGCCCCACCCTGAACTACCCTTAACATACAAAAAATTTTCCAAAATTTTGATTTTCTTGAAAATGTCTAATGATTTTGGTTAAAATGTTAAATGTTTGAAATATGTTTATGACAAATGAAATATATATCTTTAATATTCTGGCTATAGCCCCTGTAGTCGTATTTACTCTGGACGACTTTTGCATAACTGGTAAGCCATTAGAGATAGACCAGATCATACTATGCAAAAAATGTAAACCTTGCTAAAATACACAATTTAGGTCTAAATAAATTTTCTTGTAGGGTGAACCATTTCAGAGATATTCCTTATTATGTGCGTGAGTTTCCGAAACTTCAAACTTTCGTGAAATGGATCATCGTTCATTTTTTTATATTTTAAGTGTGCAAAGAGAACGGAATCTCAAAGCTTTAAAAGATTTGACTATCGCTCAAAGCCTACTCTATTCTAATATTCCCCTTGTACCTACAAGGAAATAAGCAATAAGATAATTGGTACAAATGTTTATCTTAACTAACATGAAGAAGATATAGGAATAAGAGTTTGTAAGAATGGTTAGTACAAGAGTAGAGAAAGTCATGTGAGTGCAACACATCAGAGTTTTCATGGAGGTTTTTATGGTATCCAATTTAGTGGGCAACGTATGAGATTCACATGGTTTTCCCTACTCAATTTTCTTTTACGAAACACAATCACATTTCTTTCCCTATTCTACAAACAATTCATACAATTTTGCTATATGACTGAAATACAAATGCAACACATTACATTTGCATGGGTTTCTCTACTCACTTTTCTTTTACGAAACACAATAACATTTCTTTCTGTGTTTCTTCTACAAATAATTTACACAATTTTCTTTATGTTTGAAATAGAACCACTATGTACTACATTCACAGTTTTCTCTACTCACTTTTCTTTTACATAACAATTCACATGTTCTCTACACTTCATAGAATTATATATAAAACTTGGATGTTGGTATTCATGAAGTAGATGAACTCCAATACCAGCTGATCGTTCATCACAAAAATTGGCACATCTGTTTTTTCATGGAGGTTTCTATGCTATCCACTTTATGCAACATATTACATTCACGTGGTTTTCTCTAGCCAATTTTCTTTTGCAAACACATTCACATGCCCTTCTCTACTCTCTTTTCTACACACAATTTATACAATTTGCTATATAGCTGAAATAGAAATGCAACATATTACATTCACACAAGCTTTCTCTGCTCACTTTTCTTCCTGTAGTATTTGTGTTTAACATTACATTTGCAAAGTGTCTTCCCCAGGTTCTTATTTATTTTGTGTTATATTTTGTTCTTTATAGTATCCTAAGGGTTTAACTGTTTTAGCATATTAAGCAACATTTTTTTTAAATGTCTTCAAAGAAACACATGGCTATTGGACAAGTGCAACCTAACTCTACAAGTTGCAGGGATAAATTGTTAAACCATGGGCAATGCTGGTATTTTAGTAATACATATAAACAAATAAGCCATCACCCACCCCTTCTGCTTCGCTAGGTGTTAATTTTAACCTATAAATCATGGGCCCTCCCTTCCTATACCACAGGCACATTTGACTGTATTTGCTGGAATTGGAACTCGTGATGAATGGATGACCAGCGCAATGCATATCGCTCTAAAGATTGCAGCTATTTGAATTACTTTGGCAAAGGTGCCTCCAAAAGGAATATGAAAACTGATTTAAAAATTAGAGGATGAACGGTATGTGTATCAAAATAACTTGCCAATGACAAAGCATCTATGGAATCCCAAAAAAATAAGTAGCCTAAAATCATCTACGAACATTTCCGCTTAAGCTGATCAGTCTCTCATGTCGATACGTTTAGTAGTTTTTGCACGGTTGCGCTCCAAAGAAAAGTCATTTTCATTTTACAGATATATATAGTGGCTTACTGATCATTTAGCGGGGTGGTTAGCGTGACTTATGGGGTACATACAAATTTGTTAAGTTATGAGATACCTTATTTGCACTTTCTAATTTCTTGTTATACTAATCTAAGAAAATAGAATTCAAGTATTTTCAACTGTCTCATGTAGTAAAAACAATTTTTTTTAATAAAACTGTAGTATTTTTTTTTTTAAGAATAAGAAGAAAAATCCACGCTACTGCAGTCAAATGTAACCCTGTCAGCTTGCAAGTGTGCTATTACACAGATTATTTTACTTGGGGCCGTACATTCCCTTATCACTGGCACATTTGACTGTAGTTACTGGGATTTGAACTCCTGACTTTTGGCTTTGAATGGATGGCCAATCTCCTTTGTATCACTAATGATCACAGTTATTGGAATCACTTTGGCTAAGGTGTCCTGAAAAGTGGTTCAGGAATTAGATAACGAATGGCATATGTAGAATAGTAACCTTAAATTTACAAAGGGCCTATGGAATCCAAAAAACGAGTAGCCTAGAAGCATCTATAAATGTTTCTGCTTCCAATGGTCATAGTCCCATACCGATATGTTTAGTAGTTCATGCGTGATTGCACATCAAAGAAATATCATTCTCATTATGTATATATAGTGAAGGGTTGTTAGCTCTGTTTGTGTTAGCACTAGATTGCCAGTTGTTTGGTATACCCATTTTATTGGCTCTTTCTTTTTAATTTCTTGTTGTGTTGACCTAAATAAACAAAATTCAAGCTTTAGGAATTAGAGGAAGAAGAGCAATGTCCAAGGGACCAAGAAAGAATGGCATATGCAGGAAGAAAAAATGTCTATAAAAACAAATTTAAAAAAATCACAAAGGGGCTATGGAATCCAAAAATTAAGTAGCCTAGAACCATCTATGAACTCTTTCAGTTTGATTGGTCATAGTTCCATACTGATAAGTTCAGTAGTTTTTGCATGGTCACGCCTCAAACAAAACTTGTTTTCATTATATATATATATACATATATATCTTTTTTTGGTCCCTTACGCATTCCAGTGGTGGTTCCTGGGTGATTATATGCTTGCAAGTGCATACCCACTAATTTCTCCTGTATGTGAAGGTGTATTTAGTTCTATAGGTATGTATACGAGAAGGTAAAAGGTCCAACTTTCTTCTATATAAACTTGCTCGTTTAATCTTCCCACACCTTCTTTCGCAAGTCCAGTATATTCAGTCAACACCATAGAGACGTATAAACCAGATTTTGCGACTGGCAAAGGAAGCTTTTGGGCAAGAGGGTGCTGGGGCAGAGCAGTAGCTTGTATTTGGGAGTACAGTGAGTTTATGCAGTACAATCGACAAACCCAAGCAACACGATTCTTAACGCGAACGCGCATGTGCACTGCATTCCCTTAAAAGTCTTATTCATTTTCTTCTCGGCTTCCCCTGAACGACCATTTCCCTCCCTCTCGTTTCACAGAAGTTGGGATCAGCCTTCTACCGGCATAGCCAACTTTGTTTCTAAATAAGTTGTTGTTAGCTAATGCTGGATTTCTGACAATGAAGTCAATAATCCTCTTGCTCTCCAATATTTTTCACTCATGGATGGGGCACTAGAAGTGGCTGGGCATATTTGAAGGTGGTCTCGATCCATTTCCTCTTGCAGATCACATAGAGGACAGAGTGGTGAAGAATATATCCCAATTCTGTTTAAATGTGTTGTCACACAATCATGTCCTGTAATCAACCTGAAGGTTGCAACTTCTGTTTTTCGAGGATACTCAGGAATTACTGTTTGAATGTTTGGTAGTTTCCATCTTTTATTCTTTGATTTTTCATAGTAATATTTTGCAATAATTTTTTTGAATTCAGAGTTGACTAATCTTTTAGCTGCATAAAATGGTAGATTAACTATTGAGTTCTGCACTTTGCCGGTACCCTTTTTTGCAAGAAAATCAGCTTTCTCATTCCCACTCAGTCCACAGTGAGCTGGTATCCATTGGAAGACTAGGTGTTTTTGAAGTGCGGTTAGATGGGTAAGGATTTTCCAACATTCTATAATTGTTTTGTTTTTTGGTGACAACTTGGAAGTAATTGCTAGAATTGCTGCCCTGGAATCTGAGAGAATAACTACTTGCTGAAAATGTGAAATTCTGTACAAAAGATTTTGTAGAGCCATTCGAATTGCTTCAATTTCTCCATCAAAGTCAGTAGTTCCATAACTTAAAGATTTGTAATAGGAAAAGAGGTGACATGAGACTCCAGCACCTACTCCATCTATGTTTGATATCAATGATCCATCAATATAAATATGAAGCCATTCGTGTTCTGGAAATCTAGTATGGATTGTCTCTAATGTCATTAATTTTATAACACTAGTTGGAGTATCACTTTTCTTAACTTCTTCTGTCAGGTGTAAATAATATGTGATGTCTAATGTTTGAGTCGGATTGACTTTATATATGAAGTTTTCCATTGAATTAGGAAGGTATACATTCTTCTTGATGTCTTGAATTTTGGAAAGAAAGCTCTTCAGAGTCTTTATTGTATGTGTAAAATTTCTCTTGTGCCATGTATTGAATGGGAGTCTGATCAACTTTTCGTGTTGTATAACAGCCGCTTTTTCTATTTTATATTCAATGGGGTATTGGTTGGCTAGTATTTCCATAGCTACTGAGACAGAATATTAGAAGACCCCAAAAGAAAATCGTTCATGTGAATGATTGTTGAGAGTGTAATTCGTTTTTTGATGTTGGTATGAGATGGTTGAGTGACGAAAACATGTTGATAGGGTTCATTGTTACGAACAACTAAGTTTGCACAAAGACGTCATAAATCTTTCCATATTTGATTTTAATATATATGTATACATATTAGAATTATATGTGTTCCATAATAAAAGTAGGGGAGAATGATTAGGGATTGCTTCCCTAACGAGAAAGAACTATTTGATGGACGCATACGCGGATGGATATGAAAAAGGCGGTGTCGCGTCAAATGATGCCAAAAACTGTTCACTCGCGTGTGTATCTCCGAGCTGAAAAGACATTTTTATGTAGTGTGAACATGGAACTTTCACCAAACTTTCATCAAGCATAAGTTCTATTAAGTGAAAAAGTGTAAAGATTTTTAAGCATTTAGCATGGTGCTGAGAGAAATTGTTTAATATAAAGTATCGATGAAGTGTTAATAAATTAAAACATTGTGGTAAAGAAACATTGTGTGATATTTCATTCCATCCGTTACCACGACCTAGATAGAAAACGAATCTCATAGCACTGCACATTCCGTAAAGATAATTTGCAAAAACAGCACCAAATGGCTTGCCCAACGTGGAACACGAATTTAGGATGGAATGGAAATTACGGGAAATGAACTTACGAGAAATACCAAGTGACGCCATATCATCGCGCCAAAAAGAAAGAAGATGCCATTAGACCATCGTTTGATATCGACATCAGAACACCGATGAACGGATAATTGATACATCAGAACACCGATGAACGGATAATCAATGCGGGAAAACACCGGAGATCGTCTAGCGAAGCCAACTGCCCAGGAGACGTACATAACTGGACAAATCAACGGAAAAAAAAGTAGGACCAAAAATTTTTATTTTTACATCCAGTTTATTTTTATGTTACTGCGAAGCGGCAAAGTAGTGGGACTTTTAACCCTAAGTGAATTGAATAAAGAAACTAAAATGTTGCGAAAAGAGATAGAAACAGGAGTGGGGGAAGGGGCAGATAGGCCTAGTTATCAAATAGAACCAGAAAGTGAGGAACAGGTAGCAATAGGAAAAGACCAAAGGTTATTAATGATCATGTTTGAAAGACTAGAACAAAAACTAGAACAAAATAAAAAAGAAATGTCAGAAAATGGAACAGAATACGGCAGAGATAGGTCAGAAAATGGAGGGAGTAAGACAGGACATAGAACAAAGTTTAGGTCAGAAACTGGAACAGAATAAGAAAGAGATAGGTCAGAAAATGGACGAAGTGAGAAAGGAGTTAGAAAAAAAAATGGAATTAGGAAGACAGAACTTAGAACAGAAAATAGAATTAGGAAGACAGGAGTGTAAAGAAAATATGAAAGTAATGGAAACTAATTTAAAATTAGTACATAAAAACTTAAATGAAACAAAGGAAGCCTTAGAAGCTAGGATAGAAATCATAGGAGATAGGATGGGAAAAATAGAATCAGAAATAAGAGAAAATAAGATTGTATTAGAAGGAGAAATTACTAGATGTAGAGATGAAATAACAGAATGTAATACAAGTGTAGACTGTAAGATTACAAATGTAAAAGCAGAAATAACTGAGGAATTAAGGAAAGAGATTGAGGTAGTAAAGACAGACATTATTAATGAAACTGTAGAACAAATTGTAATTCCTAAAATTAAGACTATGACTGATGTAGTACATTCGCAACAGGATGCTATAAATGATATGAAACAAAGTCACTTAGAAATAAAGAATGATTTAAAATCAATTTGTGAAGAAATGAAAAAAGGGAAAGAAAGTTTGGCTAATGTAAATGATGTTGTGAATGCACTACAAAGGCAAGATGATCTAGATGTAAGTAATGTACAAGATGAGAGTTATTTGAATAATGTACAAAATGTTGACTCACCATACAGAGAAAGAGGTTCACAACCAAACAATGACACAACACATGTTACACCAACAGCATATTACATGAAATCACACCACCTACATTTGACGAGGAGAAGGGAGACGATCCAAAACTCTTTGTTAATGAGATGGAAGAGTATTTTAAAGAGAAAAGGATACCAAATGAGCTTAGGATGATGATAGTCAAGAAAAGCTTAAAAAACATTCAGAAATTTATTCCTATCAAGGTATTGGGGCCCAGCTAAGCAAAACCAAACTAGGGTGGAGCTAGTGACAGGTAGATATGATCCAACCAAAGGGTTATCGCTAGTCGATGTGAGTATTTTCTTCTAAGCGTAAGCATTTATTAATAACTTTATTAAGATTAGAATTTATTGTTTTGATTTTATTTATTATTTTATACTATTATGTTGTAATAATAAGAGGTGAATTATATATAACAATATTTTTTTTATCTTTTGCAGTTTGTGAAGGTGCTTTAGGTTTATCTATTTTGGTATCAATAATTCGTACATTTATGAAAGTAGCCAACAAAGGAAAGTTATTAGAGCCTAACCTGTCGGAAGCAGAGCTAATTACCAGCATAACAAGACATTTCCCAGATACGGTGAGAACAGGGTTAATTGTTGCGAGGCCAGTAGATTTTGCAGATATGATAGAATTGCTGACAGCCTTTGAAACACAAAATGGTCGGCCTAATGAGCATGGACATAGGAACGGTCACCCAAACTCACCCATCTTAAACCAGAGCATGGCTACGAACAATCAGAATGAGGGAGAAGATAGAATACTAGGAGCACCCATGAAAGGGGGAGAGGGGCACACCATTTCCCACAACCACATAATCATGGCGAAAGGATGGAGAACACAAGACAGCAGTACCACGACACAATACCGACGGGTGAATCGAGATACCGAACATATGCATATGATCGTGGAAGACCAGGAGACCGTACCCATCAAGTGAATCACATACGATTCTGTAGGGAATACTTCAACAACCAAAGACCGTCATACAACAGAGGTTCACGCCAAAGGGGCAGAAACCAATGGTACACTGGCAACATAAGACAGCAGGAAGTAGATGAAAATGTGCCAAATAGGGCAGATGTTGCACAGAATATAGAAACAACAACCACCACCAACACTCAGGGAAATTACAATAACTAAGTTCATCCCAACCGAGTGGATGACCAACAACACAAACCCTAAGCAACTAACAATTGACATAGACACCATGATGGCTACACAAAGAGGAAAGATGGAACTACTGTACACTGGACCACTGGTCATAACAAAACAGCTGGGTGACCATACGTATGAGCTACAGAATACAAATGGCAAGTTGGTAGGAAGATACCATAAAAATAAATTAAAACCATACAAAGAAAGGACCAAATAGTCTTTGCCAACAAATATGTAAGGCAGGAATAGTAGAGATGATGGAAAATAACAATTTTTAATGGGTTATTATTTATTTATGCCAACAAACTTACTGTTGGTGTTTTTAAACACACAAGCCGTGTGTGGGCAAAGTTTAAGAGGTAGAACTGGAACTTAAAAATTCAATGCCACAACTGGGATTTGAACCACAGACCTTCCGTTACTTATGGAAGATTATGTTCAGATTAGAAATTACAACAAGAAAGAAAATCAACATAGTCATTGGCTATATCGACCACAAAGAGCATTGTCAACAAAGACAGATGAGGACACTGATTGTCATCAAAGAAATGAATTATAGCGACGGAAAATAATGTGTTTTTGACATAAGGATGTCAGGGACAAAAATAAAAAGGAATCAATTGTGATGACAAAGATAAAAATATTTTGACACAAAGATGTCGAGGGTGAATTGAGAAGAAAAATAATACAATTGCAGAATAATTATAAGTATAGAAGTTTTCTCTTATAGAGATAAGAGACAAAGAGGTGACAATTAGTGAAGTAAGAAAAACCATAATCAGAAAAGCAATGCCCATGAATTAAGATGGATATAGCCAATGCTAAGCTCGAAGAAATGTTGAACCAAATAATAATGAATAAGAACCCAATTAAAAAATGGTACCATTAGTAACATCAGAGTTTAAGAACCGACTCAACGACCTGCCTATACATAATAAGTTCACAAGACAAAGAAGGCAAAGAACTGAATAAAATATTGCCATAAATATGATCATAATCATTAGCTCAAAATTTGTATCCTGTTTTTCTCTCCTCATAACAAGGAACATAAGTCAAAAGCCACATAATAAACCATGATACACTTAAATTATATTTGTGTCAATGTCAAATGTACAATAACTGAGTATGTGTTGTATAAGAACTGAATATGTGTTGTATAATAACTAAACATATGTTGTATAATAACTGGATATGTTGTATAATAACTGAATGTGTTGTACAGTAACTGAATATGTATTATATAATAACTGAATATGTGATGTATAATAACTGAACATGCATTGTATAGTAACTGAATATGTGAAATTTATAAAGACATGCTGTGTCATGCCAAAACAAAAGACAAAGACAAACAGCGAACAAGACTGAAAAGAAAAGAAAAAATATTGTCCAAAGTGATTGCATCAGAGGAGTAAGGAGAAGGATTGTATTGTGTTTCAAGATTGTAAATATAGGTGACAACTTGAAAAACAAAACAAGGGGCATGTGACACAGAATATTAGAAGACCCCAAAAGAAAATCGTTCATGTGAATGTTTGTTAAAAGTGTAATTCGTTTTTTGATGTTGGTATGAGATAGTTAAATGATGAAAACATGCTGATAAGGTTCATTGTTACGAACAACTAAGTTTGCCCAAAGACATCATAAATCTTTCCATATTTGATTTTAATATATATGTATACATATTAGAATTATATGTGTTCCATAATAAAAGTAGGGGAGAATGATTAGGGATTGCTTCCCTAACGAGAAAGAACTATTTGATGGATGCATACGCGGATGGATATGAAAAAGGCAGTGTCGCGTCAAATGACGCCAAAAAACTGTTCACTCGCGTGTGTATCTCCGAGCTGAAAAGACATTTTTATGTAGTGTGAACATGGAACTTTCACCAAACTTTCATCAAGCATAAGTTCTATTAAGTGAAAAAGTGTAAAGGTTTTTAAGCATTTAGCATGGTGCTGAGAGAAATTGTTTAATATAAAGCATCGATGAAGGTTAATAAATTAAAACATTGTGGTAAAGAAACATTGTGTGATATTTCATTCCATCCGTTACCACGACCTAGATAGAAAACGAGTCTCATAGCACAGCACATTCCGTAAAGATAATTTGCAAAAACAGCACCACTACTATTGGTGTGGTTTTTATAGCACCTGTAATTAGTCTGACTTTGTTTTAAAAGATTTGACAAGAACTTCGCTGCGGTAAGTAAATAATGGCTTTATATATACATTGTATGGTGTGTTAAGAGTTGCTCTGAAACATCCCCACTTCATTCCTGTTAGACGTTTTAACAGTGAAAGGCGCCTCTCTGCTCTTTGTACCACATTTTCTATTTGTTTGGTCCATGTAAGTTTAGTATCAAATGTAACTCCTAAATACTTTGCTTCCTTTGTTTCTGGTAATTGTTTTCCCTCAAAATTTAGTTTTATTTTTAGTGGCTTTTTTCTTAGTGAAAAGATTTGGTAGTTTGATTTTATTGTATTAACAGTCATTAAATTTTCTTTGGTCCACCTTTCTAAGTTGGTTAAGGATTGTTGCATGGTTTTTTCTAGTTCTGTACTTTTGCTTTTTGGTTTTGAAGTCCACATTACTAAGTCATCAGGAAATAGTGCACACTTCACACCTGATTCTTGTTATTTGTTGTGCAGATCGTTAATAAATATGTTAAAAAGTGTTGTGCTGAGCACTGTGCCTTGTGGTAAGCCACGGTGTACTTGTTTGTATTTAGATATATTTCTTCCATATCTGGTTGCAATAAAGCGTTGTGTTAAGAAATGACATAGCCATGAAAACATTGGACCTAGTATCCCTATTTTTTTTACTTTCTTTAGTAGTTTTGTTCTGCATATAGAATCATATGCACTTTGGAAATCAATAAAAACTGATAAATTATCTTCTTTTCTATTGAAGAAGTCTTTGATTTCTTGACTGAGAAGTAAGATTTGTTCATTTGTAGAGTGGAACTCTCTGAATCCAGGTTGACATGGGGAAATTAAATTTTGTAATTCTAGAAACCAATTTAACCTATTTGCCACCATTCTTTCCATCACTTTTGCTGTTATGCTAGTAAGAGCTATTGTTCTATAATTTTTTATTGCTGACGCTTTTTTGTCTTTCTTCAAGAGTGGGACAATTATTGCCTTTAGCCATTCAGCAGGTAAAGTGGTTTTCCAGGATAGATTGTAGAGTTTTAGTAGTTGTTGTTTTGCTGTTTTTCCAAGGTTTTTTATGAACTCTGGATGTATGTGATCAGGTCCAGGAGACTTTTTGTTTTTTAGATTATTAATTGCAATGTTCAGTTCTTGTATATTAACAGGTTGATAAAGGATATTGTATTGAGTGTTAGGATTACATTCTCTTTCTTGTTTCAAATCTTTCTTATATTCTTTACATTCCTTTTTATTATTTTGAGACAGGATATTAGAAGACCCCAAAAGAAAATCCTTTATGTGAATATTTGTTAAGAGTGTAATTTGTTTTTTGATGTTGGTATGAGTTGCTTAAATGACAAAAACGTGTTACTAATGTTCAATGTTACAAATAATTAAGTTTTTTTGAAGACGTCATAAATATTTCCATATTTAATTTTAATATATATGTAGAAATAAAAGAATTATATGTGTTCGGTCTTGATAGCAAAGGGAGAATGGTTAGGGATCACTTCCCTAACAATACGGGAACTGTTTGATGGACGCATACGCGGATGTATACGAGAAAGGTAGTATCACGTGAGGTGACGCTGGATTTCGTCCACTCGCGTCTAAATATTCAAGGTGATAAGACGTGTTTTGGTAGCGTGTGAACATGTGTAGAACATTTACCAGACTTTCATCAAGCTTTTGTTCCACTTTTCGAAAAAGTGGAAAGACTTAAATAATTTAAAATGGTGCTAAGAGGATTTATTTAAATGTAAAATAGAGAAAAAGTGTTAATAAAATAATACATTGTGGTGAAGAAACATCATGTGATTATTCATTCCATCCGTTAGCACGCCCTGAGGGAAATAAGAGCCACATCGCTCAAACGTGAAGCTTCTCTTCAATAAAAACAGCACCAATTTCTTGTTTACTTTATGTGATTTAGCATAATATTTATTGAAGGTTTCGGCTATGGCTGCATCATTTGTTAATATTTTATTGTTGTATATGTTTACGTGAAGTTGATATAAAGTCTTTGCTTATTCATCTGTTGCTCATATAGGTGTAGTAGTTATAAATTATTATTCAACTCTCTTCTCTTAACTTAAACATAGGTACTAAATTAAAATCCTCTCATAAAACATAATAAAATAAACGAAAAGAATAACATACTGTTAAACCATGATAGGTGTGCTATTGTTTTCTTTCCTGTCCTTGACATTTTTTATGAACTTATGTGCTTTGTTACCATCTGTCCTATAATCCATTTTTTCTAAGAAATTATTAAAGTGATTCTTTTTAGCAGTATTAATTTCTTTTTTTAGTGAAGCACATGTCTTTTGCCATATTTGTGTCCGATATGGTTTTTGTTTGTTCAGCTGTATTTCTAGCTATATCCCTTTGCTTTTTCAGTTCTTCTAACTGGGGGTACCAAAAGGGTGTGAAATTTTTAATTCTTCCACGAGAAATATGTTTTTTTGTAGTTTCTAGGATGACTTTACAGAAATTTTTGTTCATATGATCTGGTTGATCATGCAGCTGTGAGTTTGTTTGTTCTTTAAATTTATGTTCTAATTCAGTTTTATATTTGTTCCAATCTGCTTTTTTGAAGTTCCAATACAGACTCGTGAGACCTTGACTGTTATTTGTATTCTCTAGTTTTATATCAGCAATTACTGCTCTGTGACCAGAACTTGGATCCTCTATAACTTGCTTTTTAATTTTTGAAACAATATCTGTTATAGCTAGCAAGAGGTCTGGGTTACTGCCTGCTCCAGAGTAATGTATGAAGGTTGTGGGATCTTCTTTACTATAAATCAGTTCAAAAGTTGTGGTATTCAAAAATTCTTCCACTATCTTCCCTGTAGAATCCACTTTTTCATAACGCCATCTTTTGGAATGGGCATTGAATTCCCCAATTATGATTGTTTTATTTAATTGGTCAATAAGAGAGAGATCTGGTTCATTCCTGGGAGGATTGTAAATACTGTATAAATGTAGATGTGTTTTGTTATCCCAAAAATTTAGCTTTATTAATTCACTTTTATCTGTGTTATCCATTTCTTTAACAATTTCAAAGGAGGATTTAATATCCTTTTTGACTCCAACTAATATTCCACTACTTATCTATTTTTGGGTAGTAGGTGTAGTAGAAAACCAGTAAAATTGAAGTATTTAAGCTGGTCATTTGTTAAACATATGTATATTATAGTCAAATACAATTTTATTCAGTTCTACTCTTTTTGTTTGTGCGAGACCACCCGCATTCCATTGTAGAAGTCTGATGTTAGATCTTCTATTAATATAATGTTTTGGTTCTCGAGAAGTAGTCCCTGCCCGGAGATCCGAATGGGGGACTATTTTAACTCAGGAACATTTTACCCCTCGAGTCATATTTCATAATTTGATATTGAAGAGAGCAATAGCAGTAATAGTAACCGTTTTTTAGAGAGCACCATATTTTTATGTTTTGGCGGTCACATCACTCTCTCACAACCCCCAGAATGTCTGGAGGACCACACCTGTTGTTGGTTTACGGGTCTCACCGACCTGACCGGGAGAATTATCAAAATAAATTCTAAATATAATGTAGCCATTTTCCATATTAGCCTGAGAGTTGCAAACACATTGTATGTCTTTTTATTAAACCATTATAAGTGCATACGACTGATCTTTATAATTTACTAAGGCCAATGCTTCAGTTTGGGATAGTTGTTTTGTTACTGTATTTATATTTTCTATTTGTTAGGTTTGTGTTTCTGGTAGCGAATTGTATGCAATTGTGTCTGTCCTTGGCAGTAAATTTCAATTTTTGCAATTGTGGAAATCTGTGCTTCCACTTCTCATAAGGTGTTTTGCATGTGCAACTGTGGAAATGAATAGCATTGCGAAACTAAAGGAGATAAATCTCTCTATTTTAACCTTGGAAAAGAAGCTGAAAATTAAAAACGTAGGCAGACTGCTGTCACCAATCTATTTAGTTCAGGTGACTAAACGTAAAGGGAAGACCATTATAAGAAAATTTAATGAAAGTGTGTATTCAACTTTTTTGTGGATATGTGCTTGTGAAGTAACCAATCGGCTCTTCTGTTTTCAGTGTTGATTATTTGTGAGCAACAGAAGCGGCACCTGGACAAATAATGGTTGTGGTAATATTGGTCACTTGGTGGACGTACTGATGGTCCATATGAATTGGAATTAGAACTAAATGTACTAGGAAAGTATATCTCGGCAGTTAGTGTTTTTAGGTGTAACGTGGAAAAACACAATGAGGAAATTACTAAGAATAGATATGTCTTGTCGCAGATAATTGAGTCAAATTCTGTGGAGCATGTGAGTTGACTCTCAGGGGACACGACAAAAGTCTAAATTCATTGAACCCCGGCATGTGTTTTGAGGACTGATAAACTTCACAGCAGAATTACATTCCATGGTGAAGAATATCTTAAGCAAGTCCGCATTTTTTGCGGAACATCGAAAGAAATACAAAATGATTTATTGTAGTGTATGCTTGACGTATACCAAGAAGAAAATAAGGGAGTAATTTTTAAAGCAGAGTACATTGCTGTAATGGCCAATGAAACATCTGACATTTCATCTCTTTTTCAAATGGTGATTGTGTTTCGTTATTTGTTACCAAATGGTAAGCCTGTCAAAAGATTCTGGGCATTTTTAAATACAGATGGACAAGATGCGAACGCTCTCTCCCTGTGTTTAAAAAATTCTCTGTAGTAGTATCTGAAAGTGAAAAAAACAAGTCATGTCTCCTGCCAGGGAAGGAATTCTTCTTTGACAAGCCAGGGAAATTTAATGGGGAGCGGAAATCCCACCCCCTGTTAATTCAAACCCTACTGCACACCCACTGCGATAAGTCATGAGCTGCCATTGACGTGTTCCTATACCATTCATCCAATTGCAATAGAGCTTTAAGTTGTGCACATCCGTGCAATAGTTTCTGAGTTAGTCAATTCATTTCACAATAAGTAAAACAAAAGTAATTCCAACAAATTAGTGTACCTATCTGTATATACAAAAATGGATGTCGTATTTATGAAAGTGATAAACTCCAATAACAGTTGACTAATCACTACGAAAAGTGGCACATCTAAGTGATTTTTTATGCTATCCATTTTACTATGCAATGTACTACATTCACATGTTTTCCATACTCGCTTTTCTTTTACATAACACATTCGCATATCCTTGTCTACTCTCTCTACATACAATTCAGACAATTTTTATGATTGAAATAGAAATGTAACACATTACATTCACATGGTTTTCTCTGCTTGCGTTTCTTCCCATGATATCTGTTTAACAGTGATTTTGCATGTGATTCCCATGTTTTTTTATTTATTTTGTTAAATTTTTTGTTCTTTTAGAGTATCCTAAGTATTTAAATTAACTCTCTGTTTAAGTGTACTAAGACATTTTTTAAATGTCTCCAAAGAAACAGAAGGCTATGGGCAAATGCAACCTAAGCCTAAAAGTTGTAGGAATGAATTATCGAACTACAGGCAAGACCAGGTGTTTCAGTTAGTATTAAAGATAAACAGATTGATAAGTCAGCTGTAGCAGGTCATTTTTGATCACTTAATTATGAGAAAAATCCAAAGGTTAAATTATCAAAGCAAATATAGTTGGCGCATTCCTAGTTGGTGATTGATGTTTCCTGAGCAAATGCTAATGAGCTCTGAAAACTGAAGCAGAGAGGATGGAGGCGGTTAATACATCACTCTGATCTCATAGCATCCTATTAAAATGCCAATTAGAGGCAAGCTGTTGCAAGCTGTTTCCTTGGCAACAAAAGGCACAATCGCAGGGTTGCCAGAATTAACATTGAATGCAATGTGTTTTCCATTTAGCATGGCAACTAAATTCCTTTCCAAGAATGTTTACCTCAAGCTAATAGTATGCTATTATGTTGCACTGTAAATCAGTGAGTTGTTGACATCACGTACCTAGTACGAGGGCTAATCAACAAAGACAGACTGATTTTTTTCCTGTGGCTTCCGTGATAGTTGCCTATCTGTAACATAAATATTTGAAAAGAGTGGTTTTTTATGTGTCTATAGGTGGCAGCACTCCCATATCGGAGGTTGGTAGTAATGCTCCATTTTGTAGACCCTACTTGCATTTCGCATACCAGGCAATGGAGGTGACGTGAGAGGAGCAGTACAGCGCAACCAGATTCTGCTTTCATTTAAACCATACAGTCACTGAAGCTTACGAAAAGCTGAAGCAAGCATAGGGTGAAGATGCACTACCTCATGCAACAGTGTTTAGGTGGTTCAAGGACTGCAAAGAAGGCCGACTTGTCTGTGTTAATCAAGGTGGGCCTGGTGTTGGAGCTTCTGCTGTGGCTGAAGTCAACATTCAACACAGCTGCTGTGATTGAGGATCAGTGAATAACATTACGTCACCTCAGTGAAGTGTTGAGAATTTCATATGGCAGTGTCTTTACAATTATGCACGATCATCTCCATATGACCTGGGTTTGTGCTTGTTGGGAGCCATGACTGTTGACTCCCAAACGAAAGGCTGAGCAAATGGGAGACAAGCTGTGAGTTGCTGCATCTCTTTGCTGATGGAGGAGATATGTTTTTGAAATTGATTATCACCGGTGATGAGTCATCATTATGATCCGGAAGGAAAACAAGCCAGCACAGTGTAGAAATTGCCAGGTTCTCCAACACCAAAAAACACAAAAGTTGTTCCATCTACATGGTAAGTGATAGTGACCACATTTTTTGACCGTAATGGAATGATTTAGTCTGTTTAATCAAGGCATATGCAGTTGGATTACAAAGGAAATGTGCACTACCAGCAACTAATGACTGTCATAAATCCATCTCCACGCTTCAGTAAAGGCAAACCTCTGTGCTTGCCCTTGAAGACCAATAGTAATCCTGATCTTAAGGAAGTGACAGTTATGTGTTCAGTCCATGTGGAATCTCAGTTGCCAAAATTCTGAGTTCCAGTTCTTTTCTGTTTCTTAGCTACAAAGGCTCACGTTAAGATGTTGCAACTCTACCTGAAAGGACTCAAGAGAAAGGGCCTGTGTTGTAGAATGATTATGACGGTTTCTCAAAGGAAGCAGCCAAAGTGCACACGCGTTGACTAAACAGACTCTACCAGTATGCAGTTCCCCCTCACACTACTGTTACAGTAGCATACTTCATGTCAGTATTGGCTACACTGAGCAAGCACATTGCAAAGAAAAGGCCAGAGCTTTCTCAGACTGGGTGGCGATTTCGTCATGACAATGCAAGGCCTCACGTCGCCAATCAAGGCATGCAGTTTCTGGCATGATTCAACATTACCTGTGTACTGCATCGACCCTATAGCCCCAATCTTGCACCCTGTGATTTTTTTTATTCCTATCGCTAAAGGCAAAGCTTAGGGGCTTTCAATTTGAGAACTCTGAAGCAGTGCTCAAGAAAAGTGAGGTGATTCTCAAGGACCTGACAAAGAATGCTCTGCACCATAAGTTCAAGGACTGGCAGAGATGCTATAAAAAGTGTGTTAAAGTAGAAGGGGACTACGATGAAAAAAATCATGTATACATTGAAATGGAGTAATAAACATTTGTGAAAACAATCTCAGTCTTTGTTGACAGCCTTCATACATCAGTTTACTTGTTTTGCATGCACTGTTTCGATTGTGAAGTGTCAGTATTGTGATGGCATTTACAAGCACAAAATTCATGATATTTATTATGCGTGGGTGTGTGTATGTGTATTACAGTTAAATATGTTTATTTAACCATGTTGACTAAAAATAATGGAAGTCAAAAAGATATACAAAAGCTTTCTGGGAAAATAAACAAAAGACTTTTCGGAAGAGCTATTCCAATAGAAAAACAGGTGCGCTGATGATAGCGATTTGCAGAAGAGCAGCATTATTTCCACTGGAATAAAACATCAAATTGCAGATATGGTTCTGACATTTAATACAGTGTAATTAAAACATCTCCACATTCGAACTGGCTCTTGTATTTTGTTACAGGCAAACAAGAACTTAAGTTTTCTTAACGACTTTCTTGTAATATTTTACTATACAGACGATTATTGCTTATTTTATGATAAATGTTGATGTAAGCATCATAAAATATGATCATGATTATTATTTATTTATGCCAACAAACACATAAGCCGTGTGTGGGCAAAGTTTGAGAGGTAGAACTGGAACTTAAAAATTCAATACCACAACTGGGATTTGAACCACAGACCTTCCGCTTACCAGGCGGCTGCTCTAACCATTGAGTTATTGTGACAAACTGCCAGAATGGCATTAAATTCTCAAAACAGTTCGTATTTCTCCTGATAAACCACAAAAGCAGGTTATTTAATCCTGGGATATAAAGTACTTACAATAGTAAGTCACCATTGGGATAATTTGTCTTTGATCAGCTTGTGTGTTTAAAAACACCAACAGTAAGTTTGTTAGCATAGATAAATAATAATTACCACCTGAAGGTTATTTAATCCTGGCACATAAAGTACTTACAATAGTAAGTCACCATTGGGGTAATTTGTCTTTGATGTGAGACTGCCTTTGTGGTTTACCAGGAGAAATATGAACTTGTTTGAGAATTTGAAGCCATTCTGGCAGTTTGTCACAATAGCTCAATGGTTAGAGCAGCCACCTGGTAAGCGGAAGGTCTGTGGTTCAAATCCCAGTTGTGGCATTGAATTTTTAAGTTCCAGTTCTATCTCTCAAAATATGATCATGATGTTTAAATGCTTGAATTGAATCTTTATTCTCACTTTGTATTTGTTGCCTTCATCTGTTATGATCAGTACTGTGTATCCAACTGTTAGTTCATTAGAGTTTGTGCAGCAGTTATTGTGTTCTGCTATGCATTTGGTCACCAAGGGACAGCAGCATGAAAAGTGGCAACACTTGTCTACATTGGTTGAAACATCAATCACCAATTAAGGATGCACAGGCTTTAAATGGACTCATAGATTTGATGGTTTGTGAAAAAATATTTATGTTGAAAAATAAGGATTGCCTAACCACTGTTGAAACACAGTCAATTGCTTCTGTCAATAAATTTGTTTTACTTCCCTAAGTTGGCAACACAATAACAAAGAATTCATCACCAAACAGCAGTAAGAATAACAATGAAACAAACATTCCACATGATGACTATGCAAATAATTGATTTGCAAAACTAGTTCTGTTGGAAAATACATAATTATAAAAGATAAGTCTTAGTTGTTGCTTTCCTGTGGTTATTGACAAAAGCTATTTTTTTCATAAGTTTCTATTAAGGTTGGCCATATAAATCTAGAATTTCTGTTATTTTGATATTTTTGCTCATTATTCCAAACATATGCAAATTAAAATACATAAAAATATTGGGTAACAAATAATGAAATATGATAGTCACATCAATCACAAAATACAAACAAACAAATATATTCCATTCACAGTATACCAAGTAAACCCTCGTTACATACAACTTACATAATTTATGCATTACTCAGGACAGATAGCATTGCATCTGTTTATTTATGACCAATAGAGGAATTATGCATGCTCTGCCTAACCAATGTACAGAATACACATAAATACAATAACACTGCCACATCCATACCCATTGCTAATTAACTCAAGTAATATTTTCGCTTCTTGATCATGGCAGACTAAGTACATCTTGCTCTTCTACATTATAGTGTTGACAAGATTAAAATGGAGAACACAATTATGCCTGCAATGTTCTAATATTAAGATTCAAGTGCCAAACAAGTACAAAGCAATTTTGTGTCTCATAATGATTACAGTATTAGCATGGGATATACGTAAGAGATTGCTAATGTTGTACAAATATGAGCTAACTGAGGTACCCAGTCTGCCAAATCATCCTATATATGGCCGAGTTCATTTATTTTAGTACCACCAGCTGCTTGTGTCCCCTTAACCTCTTGAGCGATGGCCATTTAAAACGTCCGCGAGCCGAGAACGCTAGCATTTAAATTGTTAAATGCGCTAAAAGGACTTCGTATATACACAGCTGTATTTTGTGTAAATATTAAGTTATTTTAATGAAACAAAATCTGGTATAAAACTCGTTATATGCAGTATAAATGTATGTCATCAGCAAAGTTGAGTTGTATTTACAAAACGTTGAAATGGCACAATTTTGTTTCACTGTGGTGAAAAGTCAACTTTGCTCTGTCCAACACATCTAATATAAGTTCTCGGAAAGAAACAGTAAAGGAACACCCATTATATGTGTGCTTTATGCGTCAGCATACTGTGTAATAAAGCGCTACTGTATGTGTGGTCTCTTGAGTCATCAGAATAGATCAACATTACAACTTTTGCTTATGCGAGTTTCGTAACTTAGTAGAGTCCGTGTCTTTCTTTGTTGAAATACATATGTATTCTTTCCTGCTTGTAGCTGAAGGGAGAAGTGGTATAAAAAGATATTTTTGCACCAACTGGATATAACCATATACAATTGTTTAGTAATTTGGAGAGCTCTAAACCCACACAGGACAATGACCGACCTTGACTTCCGACTATAAATAGCTCGCAGCCTAATTGAACACCACATTGGGGGGTTGAAAATCCAAAACCCCTGCACCCCTCGGACTTCAAGAAAAACATTATCCTAAAAGGATACCACCAACAGCAAAGAAGTCCCGCCCATCTCCAAAGTGTTTTGTGTGCCGCAAGAAGGGAATTCGCGAATGTGGAGATGTACGTACCCTTGTGTGTCTATTCCTGTTTTGAGGTAAATCACTGCAGAACGAACATATTAAGGTAAGCCAATAAAGTATATAGACCTTACTAAAATGTTTCATAAAGGGAAAATTATAATAAGTTGAGTTGGATAAGGGATAAATAAGGGTTAATTGCTTAAACGCAAAGGACGTGTAGAGAGCCCATATCGCTCATCCGTCATTGTAAATGGACGTGATTTCACGTCGATATCCCTCAAGAGGTTAAACCATGTACTTCTAGCATTTGTTCAGTTCATCAGTGACTTACCAGCTTACACTTATTCAAATTCAAATACATTTATGGATAAAATTGAATATGACTTAAAAACTGAGTACAGATGACAGTTCTAGAGAAATGATGGGAATACAGAGCAACTCATTAGAAGCTAAGACACTTAGGCTGTTATTAATTTTCTTTTTAACACCGTTAGCTCTTTTCAATGTGTGATAAACTATTTTTGGCAAAATTATGAAATGTGCAAAACAAGTAATAATGCACTCAAAACAAAATATAATCACAACTGCAAATAATACAAATACCTGTTGTTTTTGTGGCCACACTGACGAACTTCAGCAAGCATTTTTTCTGTGAACAGCACAGGATATGAACTGCACAACAGTGTTGCCTCACGAAGCAGTGTACTCTGACTACCCCGATCTGCTTTTGGTAGGTGTTCCAATACAAAATTCAGTGCCTCCTGGGCACGATCTTGACTGAGTTTTCCCACAGATGAAATCACTTGCGCTGCCAGACATAATGTGTTAGGATGGCTCTCTGCTGCCTTTTTTACCTGGGCCAGATGATCCACCAGCAACTGTGGGCGCTTTCCTGCCATGTTCAAGAACACCTGCATGGTAGCTGATGCAGTAGAAGCTGTACTCAAATATTCACACAACTGTGGCAAACTAGGTTCCAGCAGCTGAAACAAGGCATCATCAGCTTGTAAATGATGAACACACATTCTACAAAATAGATAAATTTGTCATTTTGCATTAACATACAATGACTGCCATTTCACTTTCCATAAACTCATTATTTCTTAACTTTGGAAATGTTTAAGTCAGTGAACCATTATACACCACTTACTCTAACAACCAGGAGCACATTTTGGAGATCAATCATCCCTATTTTCAATTATGCTTGTGTGCTGATTTGTTGTTGGCGATGTTGATTTAGGCGAGTTGTAGCCCTCCTGTGGTGGTTCTACGAAGTGACTGATCAAAATCTCTTGGTGAAATTTTAAAATCTGATAACTCTAAAATCTCTGTTTTACCAAATTTAGATTTGGTCCCAAGCGGTCAGTTCCTGCTGCTTTGTTATTTCTTTTAAGAGTACAGAAGTGGAGTTTATGTATACGCTCTTGAAACAAAAAAAGCAACAGGAATTGACTATTTGAGAGAATAAGCATTTTCAGTTTTGAAATTCCATCAAAAGATTTTTAGCAAGTTCCTAGAACCTACAAGGTTACAACTTGCCTATATCAACAACAAATCAACAGTCGAACATAGGTTGAAAATGGAGATGAGTGATCTCAGTAACTTGTTTCTTGTTCAATGAAAAAACTGAAGGTGTTAACAGTGAAGCAACAGAATCTAAAATAAAGAGAAATTTAGAGACTAAAAGCTTCATTTATCTTAGTAACTGCTGCAAGTTCTGGAATTAATATGCTTAGTATTAATTAATAATCTTAATTCAAGAACTTGCAGCAATTACTAAGATAAGTGAAGCGTTTAGTCTCTAAATTTGTTTTTATTTTAGATTTGATTTTAGTTAATATCTGAAGTGTATAATGGTCATTAATGAACTTAAATTCTTTGAAAATTATTAAATTATAGCATTCTTTAATCTTCCAAAAAGATAATGTACAATAATTCATGTTTAAAGAGAAGTTGGGAGCTAACAATGTACTTTTTTAAAGATTAATGTAACAAGTGAGAAAACACCAGCTACTGCTAATCACACTTTATTTACCTACAAGTCAGTTAGCATAGCACTAACCTTACACTTAGAACACTTTCGTACAAACTCAGAACAACAGAACTTAACCATCAAATTCAATCACAATTTAGAATTGTCAGACTACAACTCGCACTGAACTGCACTTGGCATGATTCACAGTCGCTGTCCTCTGAACACATCATAAGCATTTAACTCACTCTCTCGGCACTGAGTAGTTCTTCATAAGGTCCTCGTACCATGGAAAACTTCTGGAGGTGAGTGCTTGAGAGTGAAAGAAGAGGAACAAATGGCACATGAGCACACAATAACTATTGTTTCCATACAGCCCATTATCCTGCTGGGGGAATGGGTCATTAAGGCAGGTAAGTGCCCCCGGCTGTGCCAACTCTCACCAGCAGTACCCGGGCTCACGACCTGTATGGCATTATGATAGATCACTTTTAACTTTCATTTAGTTTCTCTACAATGGTGGTACTACAAACATGCAGGGTGTTACACTTTTCTGAACTGCTTCTATTCAGCTTAGTATGTGTTAATGATCCCTCTAAAACTTGAATTCCTTGCCAATATGATGATCATAAGATCTTAGTTTGGCAGATCATTATACCAAGCTAATATGATTGTGAGACAAACTATTCTCTACTTCTTACAAGAATTTATCATTTATAAGGTCTTACACACAAAATATGTATACATTTTTCTTTCATATAAACATTTTCTTACATGCCTAGATTTATAGTTTACCTAGGGCATAACGTTTGGTATTTCAAACCACAACTAGGAAAAGACAGCCAATGGAGTAACTTTTGATACTCTATTGATTTCAAATTATTAAAATTCTACATCCATTTAAGAGGTAGAACTGGAACTTAAAAATTCAATGCCACAACTGGGATTTGAACCACAGACCTTCCGCTTGCCGGGCGGACGCTCTAACCAGTGAGCTATTGTGACAAACTGCCAGAATGGCATTAAATTCTCAAGCCAGTTCGTATTCTCCTGGTAAACCACAAAGGCAGTCTCACATCAGAGACAATTACCCCAATGGTGACTTACTATTGCAAGTACTTTATATCCCAGGATTAAATAACCTTCACATGGTAATTATTATTTATTTATGCCAACAAACTTACTGTTGGTGTTTATAAACACACAAGCCATGTGTGGGCAAAGTTTAAGAGGTAGAACTGGAACTTAAAAATTCAATGCCACAACTGGAAGGTCTGTGGTTCAAATCCCAGTTGTGGCATTGAATTTTTAAGTTCCAGTTCTACCTCTTAAACTTTGCCCACACACGGCTTATGTGTTTAAAAACACCAACAGTAAGTTTGTTGCCATAAATAAATAATAATTCTACATCCATGTTTACAGCACCAAGTGTGGGCAAAAATTTGGGTTTAAATTTCTACAGAAACTATGACTAAACTAGGATGTAGCTTTTCAACTGAAGGAAAGGCTTACTTATAAAGATATAGCATAGGAATATGCTTTCTTTCTTTAAGACTGTGAATCAATGAAATTTGGAGAAAATTTATGAACATTTCGAACTTTCCCTCTTGCACTTTTTATTATGCTTGTTCTTCAATTGCACAGTTTTTGTTTTTCTCAAACTCAGCTATCAGCTCTAGGAGGGCATTTAAATGCCCTCGTGCAAGTGATCTTTGCCTCTTTAAACTTTGTACTGCAGGTTTCCAATGCTGTGTTCATTTTAGCCGTTTTTTGGGTTTTGCCGGAGTTTCTCCTGCAGGGAATTTTGTTTCAGTAAAGTTGTATGCTGGCTAAACAGAATGTATTTGATATTTTGAACTAAAATGCCACAAATCTGCCATGTGTTTTGCTTGCAAACAAAGAAGTGGCACAGTGATTTGTATTTTTGTGGTTTTGTCAAAAAATTTATTTCCTGTTTATTTATTACACATTTTTTACGTATTTAGTAGCATTTAGGTTATTATTTGGTGTGTAGTGTAGTAGGGATTCGTGATGGTTTACAGATTAGGTGCACAAATCAGTTTGAAGTGTGTAATGTGGAGCTGAGAATAATAGAGCTCTGTAAATTATGCAAACAATGGGAAGGCAACATGAAAGTTTTTGTATGAAAAAATTAAAATAAAAAATTACAAATAAAATGCACAATATAGTACTAAATAAAATATCAAGCCCAGTGTGTAGTAGATTGGGACAGGTTAACTTTGTGTCAGAAGTTAATGTTGTACACTAAATACCTTCATCTTCCTCCTGTTCTAAACCAGTATCTACCAGCAGTTTCAGTTCACCATAAAACCTGCTTTGAATTTTCATTGCATAACAAACCATTTGCACTCCTTTCAGTACTACATTAATTGAATTCCATGGAAGTATTTTCCTTTTATGAACCATCACAATCTATTTTGATGAACACACGCTACTTCACTTAAAGAGCCACAACTATAAATACAATACACTTTGTATATCCATTAAATCTCTATAACTTGCAACCAAAATCACCTTGTAAATTTACGATGTATAACTTCAAGAAGTAGATACCAATTTGGGAACACACTGTATGTTAGTACACATTGGAGCATGGAAAGAAATTTTTAAGGACTACGTGCAGAATGTGGAACAAATGCAACACGCATTGACATAAAAAATCAATGGGCTTCATACACAAGCTTGTAGGTATGTGTAGTATATGAAGAAGTTTATAATTAAATATACAGAACTCCAGTAGTAGAATGTCCTGAATGATCTAGGCCACCATTTGAGGTTAATACAAAGGCAGTAATGCATTTATGGAAATAGGCAAGTTTTTCATCAACTGAAGTATTTCCAATGGTTAGGCAAAATAACCAATGGAAATTTTTAAACTTCATGAATAACAAAATTTGATAGGAATGTGAAGCAAGCCAGAACTAAAAGTGGTTGCTACTGGTGCAAAAGTGAGTGCTACAGAATTAAGAATTAATGCAAAGAGAGACAAATATTGACTAAACAGTGAGATTTCAGGACAGAGAACTGCTAGGAGACTAAACTTTCAAAAGTGATACTGAGGTCAGGAACAGAGTGTGTGCATGTGTATTTGCAACATAATTCAACAACAATAAGTTAGTTGAGGACCAAACCTGACATTAAAGTTCAGCATTTTCCAAGGATGGGACAAGAATGTCAAGAAAATCCTCCCCAACCCAAACTACTACCCTTTACATACAAAATGTTTCAAAAAATGGTCTTCCCAAAAATGGTTCATGATTTTGATTAAAATGCCATATGTTTAAGATATTTTTGTGACATACGAAATGCATATACTGAATTTTCTGGATATAGCCTCTGAAGTCCTCTTCATTCTGGATGACTGTCATATAACTGATAAACTGTAAGAGACTGACTGCATCTTACCTCACAAAAAATTTAGATCTTAAAGCATACAATTCAAGTCAAATAAATTTTATTTGTGAGGTGAACCATTTCTGTTATTGGTTTGAATTTTCCAATACTTATACTTTTCTAAAATAGGAAGTCATTATTTGTTGTTTACTGGTAAAGCAAAGAAAATGGAAGATCTTAAAAATTTGACTCGCTTCAGCCTTCTGTATTCTCCTATTTCCATAGAAACATGCAAAAAAACCATTTCTAAAAATATTTATCTCAAGTAATCATGAAGCATAAGCTTTTTTAAGAATAGTTTAAGAATGGATAAAGAAAGTCCTGTGAATATGAGGGTAATGTGGGAGGTAAGGTCCAAATCAAATTTCATACAAACATTAAAATATGCATGCACACCGACTCCTGGTATGCCTTGCACATAAAATTACACCATTTGCATTAGTAGTGTTGCAGTGTGCTGTTCAGTGTTGGTTCAACATGTTTAAAACCATTAATGTGCCAGCCAACTATGAATACAGTCTGTTATTCAGTTTTTGGCAAGGAACTTCTCAGCAGCAGACATTCATCAACAGGTCAGTGAAGTGTATGGCCACAATGCAATAAGTGACAGCAAAGTTAGGTAAAGATGCCTAATCCCGTAAAACTATTTAGTAAGTGTTGCACAGTGTTCACAAGTTGAGAGAGGTTATTTAAAAAGCAAACTCAGCAACATAGTTTGAATGCTTTAGAACATTTTTTATTTGACTGTGAACTGATAAGTTGTACAAAATAGTCAAATAAGTGTAAAAACAAATTACTTGATGATGGCTCCTAAAGGCGTGATTGGATTCCAAAATGTGTGATACTGGTATCCTAATTCCGTGATATCAAAGACAATCTGCACATCAAAGACACATGTAAACGTCATCATCATAATCATCCCTTAGACCCTCACACTTGTGGTATCACTGAAGACAGAAGCAGCACTGTATCCACTGTGCCCCAGAGAGATTCAGCATATCATGTTCATATTCCAAACTGCACACACATAACATGTTGAGTTATCTTGAAATTTGGAATCTGTTTTGGTGTTTCTTGCCGCACTTCTTCCCAGTGGTCTTACAAAAGATGGACCAGGTTCAGGAGCAGCTACTTGTGCAGTTAGAGATACCATATGAATCTGTGCAGACTGTGATCTTGTGCAAGGATTCCTCATTTGGGATGGTTCACACGCTAGAATGGACAGCAGTTGCTCTTCCTCTAAGGTCTGATTAACTTCATGAAGTGATTTTTCAGAGTCTGAAGAGGCTCTGGTGGAATTACATTCCTGCTAGAAGGGTAAATCCCGGTCTTCTTGAATCCGGATTTAATTGTTTGAGGACAGAAAGATTTATCATAGCACACACTGAAACCGGTCCCCAGCGAGTGGTAAACATTTTACCACGGTTAAATGCCGGTAAAGTCGAAACCAAGCTTGGTGCAACGACTTTACTCTGGTAAACTATAAACTTTACCACAGTATTCTCTTAACCATGATTGGTGCACATGGCCATTTAACATAACATACAATGTATATATAAAGCCATTATTTACTTATTGCAGCGAAGTTCTTGTAACGGTAAATACAAAAAAAAGATTCAAATCTTTCAAAACCAAAGTCTGAGACTAATTACAAGTGCTATCAAAACCATACCAATACCATCTATGGAAACACTAACCAACCAATACCCTATTGAATATGAAATAGAAAAAGCAGCTCTTATTCAACAAGAAAAGTTGATCCGACTCCCATTCAATACATGGAATAAGAGAAATTTTACACATACACTAAAGACTCAGGAGAGCTTTCTTTCCAAAATTTAAGACATCAAGAAGAATGTATACCTTCCTAATTCAAAAGAAAACTTTATATATAAAGTCAATCCAACACAAACATTAGACATCACATATTATTTACACCTGACAGAACAAGTTAAGAAAAGCGATACTCCAACTAGTATTCTAAAATTAATGGCATTAGAGACAATCCACACTAGATTTCCGGAACACGAATGGTTCCATATTTATACTGATGGATCACTGATATCAAACCGAGATGGAGGAGGGGCTGGAGTCATGTGTCACCTCTTTTCCTATTACAAATCTTTAAGTTATGGAACTACAAACTTTGATGGAGAAACTGAAGCAATTCGAACAGCGCTACAAAAACTTTTGTATAGAATTTCACATTTTCATCAAGCAGTTATTCTCTCATTCCAGGGTGGCATTTATAGCAATTACTTCCAAGTTGTCATCAAAAAACCAAACAATTATAGAATGTTGGAAAATCCTTACCCATCTAACAGCACTTCAAGAACACCTAGTCTTCCAATGGATACCAGTTCACTGTGGACTGATTGGTAATGAGAAAGCTGATTTTCTTGCAAAAAAGGGTACCAGCAGTGTACAGAAATCTATAGTTAATTTACTCTTTTAAGCAGCTAAAAGATTAGTCAACTCTGAATTCAAAAAACGATTGCAAAGTACTACTATGAAAAATAAAAAAATAAAAGATAGGAACTACCAAACGTTCAAAACAGTAATTCCTGAGTATCCTCGAAAAACAGCAGCTGCAACATGGACATGATTATCTGGCAAAACATTTGAACAGAATTGGGATATACTCTTCACCACTCTGTCCTCTATGTGATCTTCAAGAGGAAATGGACCAGGACCACCTTCAAATATGCCTGGCCACTTCTAGCTCCCCATCCATCAGTGAAAAATATTGGAGAGCAAGAGGATTAATGACTTCACTGTCAGAAATCCAGCATTAGCCAACAACATGATAGCATACTATGGAACATAGTTTTAAATGTAAATATCTTCATTAATTAGTATTAGAGTGATGGCCAAATCCAGTTATATAGCACATTCCCAAAGTGACTATCTGCTCCTTCGTTCCAGTACTTATGTCTGTTATTGAAGTCCCCCACTATTATGTATTTTCTTTCTTCTGGTAATAATGCATTTAAGTCTTCATTATTTAGTACCTGTGCATGAGGTATGCACACATTTGGAATTGTAATTGCAATTTTATTTGGGAGCAGAATTTTATTTTTTATATATTCCATACGTTCATCTATTTTGGATTTAGAGTCACAAACAGTAATAGTGTATGTGGCTTTCATGTAACTGTTTTCTTAACGGGCACCAGTTTTACAATGTGGCAGTTACATCACCCGACTTAAACCCCCATTTTGCAAGGGGGACCACACCTATCGTTGGTCAACGGGTCCATCGGACCTAGCCGGGAGGACTAAATAATTGATATTTAGATCCACCGACCTTCCCCTCATGTGCCTCTGAGGGACGCTGTTGTGCTGTGATAGGCCAGCACATATGTAAATGACATTTCCTCCATTTTAGATGAAACAGTTATACCGCTGGAAACAATCAATACTAGGTATCCCACAGAAGAATGGCTGCACATATATACTGATGGATCCTCGAAGGAAAACCTTACTGGAGCTGGAGTTACGTGTTCACATTTTTCCTTTTATCATTCTGTTGGCACAGACACAACAAATTATGATGGAGAAATAGAGGCTATATACATTGCTCTCCGACAATTATTAAATCTTCCCTTAAATAAATTTAACAAGGCAGTAATTCTTTCAGATTCTAAAGCTGCAATTCAGGGAATATATTCAAATACTACAAAGAAGTCAACAAAAATTAGAGAATGCTACAAAATGTTAACACAACTCCAAAAAGTTAATAAGACTGTTCATCTCCAATGGATTCCAGCACACTGTGGAGTCATGGGGAACGAAGCTGCAGACTCACTTGCAAAGAAAGGCACAACAATAAAACAAAAGTCTAAATTCAATTTCTCATATTCCTCAATAAAACGCTTGATTATTAAAAATTTTTGTCATTCATATCTACAAGAAATAGAAACAAATGCCAAAGATAAAAAATGGATTACACTACTTTCCAATCCAGATATAATCCCCCAGAGACCAAGGAAAACAGCTGTTGCAGCCTTCCGACTATTGACAAATCATGACTGCTTAGCAAGTCATCTCTACAGAATAGGTATCTCAGCCTCACCAATATGTGTCCTGTGTAACGATCCAGCAGAAATGAATGAAGAACACTTGAAGACCTGTGAAGCATTAAGATCAGAAGAAACTACAGTTCAAAAGTATTGGAAAGCACGAATGCTAATGGCTTCATTGCCAGATGCAAGGCACTAGAAAACAACAACAACAGTAATAGTGTCATGAACCATCACAACTACTCCACCTTTTCTACTATTTCTACAGATGGTAAAAATGTTATAGTCCTGAAATTTGTAATTCTCTCTTTCATTTGTATATAACCGAGATTCTTGAATACGTACCACATGCAGCTTTTTTTCATACTACTTGTTTTACAATGTCCATTTTGTTTCCTGATAATCTGGCACTCCATTGCAGAGTTGCTAAATTAAGTTTTGGTATCTCGGGTTTCCTTTCTTTTTCCTTTTTCTTTTCCCTATCTGTGAAAATACTTCCTAATGAGATGCACAGTTTGTTCAATTTTACCTTACACTTCATTCTTTGATAAATATTTTCTGCTTCCTTTTGTGTCCGACATCACACGTCAATTATCTTATAACGATCTTTACCTCTGTCTAAGCAGTGCATTTGATTCTATATGGAGTAGCTTTCTAATCTCTGATGGTGAATTCATTTGTCCACATTAGAACTATTAATCTATTCTTGGGATCTTTAATGGCAGTCCCTGCCTGGAGATCCAATGCGGGACTATTCTGACTCCAGATGCAGTGGCATAGCGTGGTATGTGAACTTGCAATTTGAACTCGTGTTAAGGGCACGCATTGGTGACATTTCTAAATTCTACAGTTATTAGCCAATTTTGTTCAAACTCATATCAGATATAATACATGTAAGGATTGATATACATTCAAATTGTCATTGCAATATCTTTAACACCTTTAAATTTAAGGAAAAATTGAAGCTATTATCGGTGAAGCAACAGAATCTAAAATAAGAACAAATTAGAAACTAAAAGCTTTAAGTAGTACTGCAAGATCTTCCAAAGCTGACATGTTTCAAGTTGTATCCAACTTATTTTCAGAGCTACACAAACAAGTTACCATACTTACCGATGCTCAATTTAAAAAATCTGTCACCAACTTCTGAAAACAAAAACCTATAAGTACAATCTATTGGCGGTATTTCAAAATTCATAATGCAGTTCTGGTTTTTAAAATAAATCCCAAACCATTAAATCTATAAGTCCATTTAACTGTTTCAATAACTTAACCTCTGGATTAATTTCATTGTTAAATTACCAAAAATGATCCACCACAGCTGATTTATCAATTTGTTTATATTTAATATTTCTAAAATGCTCTTCTATTCTGATTGTTTCTAAATGATGTTTAGTTTTACCAATATAAACCCTATCACAACCCAAACGACTAAATTGAAACATATCTATTTTAAAAAACAAGAACTGTGTTATGAATTTTGAAATACCACCAATAGATTGTATTTACAAGTTTTTGTTTTCAGAGGTTGGTGACAGATTCTTTTTAAATTGAGCACCAGTAACTATGGTAACTTGTTTGTATAGCTTTGAAAATAAATTGCATACAAGTTGAAACATGTCAGCTGTGGAAGATCTTGCAATATGACTATAAGATAAGTGAAGCTTTTAGTTTCTAATTTGTTCTTACTGTAGTACTTTTAAAAAAATGTTTCTAAAAATGTTTAATTAGATTCAGGTGACTTCAAAACACAAACTATTTCCAGCCAAATCTTGATTTTCAACATCTGGATCAAATTCAACACTTTCTCTAACTAGATACCTTAGCGGTAAAGAAGTACAGCAAATCAAAAAACAAATCAATTAATTCATTAATTAATTATACAAAAAACACAAGTATCAACACCAATAATAATTGCTTGCCTGTTACTCAAATTTCTTCCAATAGCACTATTGTTTTTATATCCCTGAGCCACCCTACTTCTAAGTACTATCATTTACACAAAAATTATCTGTAAATCTTGCTGCTACTCAAAACACTCATTTTCCATATAAAACTGTAATATGAATGATACTTTCACATACCGATGGATTGTTTTTTGCTATCAGGGCAAATAGGTTCAAAAGTGCCAATTTTTCTGGGTTTTCACACAAAGGCAGCAGTGAGACTAGGGCCATTACATGTTCATGTATAGGTTCTTTGTTTACAGCATAGATCTGTGGAAGCACTCTGCACAGAGGGTAATTTCCTGAAACAAAGAAGCATAAGGTAAAAGATCTAAAATAATTTACTTATAAATCATAAAGAATAGGAGCAGAGCGCTTTGCTAAATAACAATTTCCATTTTTGTTAATAGCCTATGGGTAGGGGTGACAATTTTTAGCACTTTGGAATTAGGAATTTAACATACTAAGTTGCATATAACATTCTATAGTGTTTATACATCATCTGAATTTAGCATTTATAGTGCTTTAAAATATATATAAAATTTGAACTATTATAGCCAGGTAATGTCTCCTTAAATAATGTTATGACAAAATCACATTTTAAAGGTAAACCATAAGACAAAAATGCATGAAGTAAATTATCCATTTATTTTAAATGAATAGAAATTAAAGGTACACCAAAAAAATTGAACAGTTTAATAGAGGCTAAATCGGTGGTGGTGGTGGTGGTGGTGGTGGCGGTGATGGTGGCGGTGGTGGTGGTGGTGGCGGTGGCGGTGGTGGTGATGGTGATGATAACCATAATAATCATGAGATAGCTATGAATGCACAAATATTATTTTTCCATAAAATGTACATTTGTCAACAACATTGTAATTGTTTTGCTTTCTTGCAAAAACATTAACTTTGCAAAGTTTTGTAAACAAATTCCAACTAGTTCAAACATTTTCAAAGAGTTATGTAAAAATTGAAGCTACTCGTATTAACAGTGAAGCAACAGAATCCAAAATAAGAACAAATTAGAAACTAAAAGCTTCACTTATCTTAGTAATATTCCAAGGTCTTCCAGAGCTGACATGTTTCAAGTTGCGTTCAACTAATTTTCAAAGCTATACAAAAGCTTTTTTCCCGGAATATTAGATTTTTTTAAAAAGATTCTTAATTCTTTAGAATTACACAAAGAATAAATAGATGATTTTGTTAAACTTACAAATCTTTGTTTGGATCAAAATTTCTTTAGTTTTAATGGTAATTTTTTTCAACAACCTCTGGCTTGGCAATGGGCAGGCCGCTTTCACCATTTCTTGCTTATCTTTTCATGAGCTTTTTTGAAATTCAAATTACAAAATTATTCCCTCTAAGTTTTAAAATATAGTATAGATATGTGGATGACATTTTTGCTGCTGTTCCTGAGAAACAGATAAATGGTGCTTTAAAATATTAAATTAAAGCCATTATTAACACTGCAGTAATTAATGCTTTTAATACAGATTTTATACATAAAAAGGTAGAACAATGTAAGTACCCAAAGGTTGTTAAAGAGGTTTCTACCCTCAAAAACATAAAAAGATAATTGTATTTTTAAAAAGTTTACTTACCATGCGTGGGCCAATAAAAGTTTACAAAAATGGTTAAAGAATAGAGAATAAATTTGGTCCCTCCAGATAAATTTAATATACAAAATTTACTAATTTTTCTAAAGAGGATAAAATTCCAAATTATAAAAAATCTGGAAATTATCAATTTAACTGTTTGGATTGTGATAGGGTTTATAATGGCAAAACTAAATGTCATTTGGAAACCCGAATAAAAGAGCATTTTAGAAATATTAAATATAAACAAATTGATAAATCAGCTGTGGCGGATCACTTTTGGTCATTTAGTCCAATAGGTTAAATTATTAAAACAATTAAATGGACCTATAGATTTAATGGTTTGGGAAAAGATATTTATTTTAAAAAACAAGAACTGCATTATGAATTTTTAAATACCACCAATAGATTGTATTTATAGGTTTTTGTTTTCCGAGGTTGATAACAGATTTTTTTAAACTGAGCATCAGTAACTATGGTAACTTGTTTATGTAGCTCTGAAAATAAGTTGGATACAACTTGAAACATGTCACTCTGGAAGATCTTGTAATATTGCTAAGATAAGTGAAGCTTTTAGTTTCTAATTTGTTCTTATTTTAGATTTTCAAAGAGTTCTCACTATTCTGTAGAACAGAGTTTAAAAGTGTGCTACTGAAGCTGGTTGTAAGTATAAAAGCATCTTTATAGTGGACACAGTTTATCAGCAGTTCCCAAAAGTTCAAAATGGCCAACATTACCCTAAACAGCTGACGAAAGAATCGCAAAAAGCAGTCTTGCCAACATACATAATAAAGGCATTTCTAACCTCAAATATTACAGGGTTAAAGTAACATACTTTCAAACGATAATAATGCTTGAACATTGTTACCACATAACACATGATGAACCTACTCATCTTCGGCAAATCTTGTTCTGCAATAACACTTTTGGATAAAATCACTTCCTAACGCTAAATATCCTAATATATCTTCCATTCATAGAAGTTTGAAAACAGTGTTGTTGTAATTAATTTAATTTAAAAGGTGAGTTAATTAATAACACTGAACAACACTTACAACATATTTTTCCGGGACGCGTTTCGAAGGTAACTTTCCTCCATTATCAACCGGACAATAACTGGGTTTCCATGGTGCAGACAGACAACTACATAAAAGCTAATAGTTACAATCCAAGAAGCCACAAACAAGCAATTTTCAATAGTTTAACACATAGATTGGTGAACATCCCTCTTTCAGCAGAAGAATATAAAACAGAATATTACAAAATAATTGAAATAGCACAAAAAAACGGCTTTCCCAAAGAATTAGTAGATAAAAAGGTAAAACAAGCAGAGAAGAAAAAATTATTAAAAGAAACTACAACTCTCACAGCAGCAAAAACAAAAATGATATTCAAAAAATTCACATATCATCCATGGGCCTTTGATAAATTTAAAAAGGTGTTCAAGGAATACAACATTGAGCTAGCAGCAGTAAACCATTACTCCATAAAAAACCTACTACTTTCAAACATCAAAGATGCTATTCCACCTAACAAAAAATCTGGCATATACCAAATTGAATGCAGTGATTGTAATGAAATATACATAGGAAAAACCAAAAGAAATTTAGAAATTAGATCCAAGGAACACGTTAGAAACATTAAGAGTAAACAATTAGAAAAATCAGCGGTTGCATTTCACTTTTGGACAAAAAATCATGACATAAAGCTAGAACCGAAACTTCTTAAACACATAACCGGAAAACAAGAACTGTCCACATGGGAACAAATCTTTATTTTAAAAAATAGAAACCGGGTATTTAATTTCGACATTTTCAGTAAGTTCATCGAACCGCCACCAGAAGAAACACCAGAAGAAGCATCACCATCTGCACCATCAAGCACCATGGAAACCCAGTTATTGTCCGATTGATAATGGAGGAAAGTTACCTTCGAAACGCGTCCCGGAAAAATATGTTGTAAGTGTTGTTCAGTGTTATTAATTAACTCACCTTTTAAATTAAATCCTAATATATATTTAATGCACTACTGTGTAGCAAACACAAAAATAACAATGGTAACTATAACTGCATATATTGCTCTAAAAGAATTCAAGACAAAACAACGCAAACACGAGCAGTATGTCCACAGATTGATTAATTAATACGGCATCTAAGCAGAATCTTGTTTTAAAATCTATCAGTTGGCCTTTCTGCAATGTGTCCATTAACAAGGGCTTCTGTGACAATATAACAGACACAATAACACCAGCTATAGCTGTAGCTTTACCATGGCTATATGTTATGAACAGTTGGCAGCACTAATGCAACCTAGGGGATGGAATATCACCAAATATAACCAGACTGCACCATAATGAGCGAAAAATGTAAAAGCTACTTTTTGGGGTATCTCAATAACCTGTGCCTACTATAGCATTTCACGTTTCAAACAAGGGAAGAATGAACTGAAGAAAGATTACATAAATTCATAACAAATACCTGAGATAATGGAGTCTATTATTAGCTGTATATGTTTTGAAAGCAAGTCTGCATTCTCAATAGCAGCCAAGGATAAGTAGGATGACATGTTGCGTGATAGCTCTTTGTTGCCCTTGTGTAGAAACTTTACAGCCACTGGTAGAGCTCTTTTCATTACATCCTTCTTTCCATAATTCTACAACAATGACAGAATATTTTTCAAATATTAACAATCTTATACAAATACCATGTGGAAGGGAAATCCTTATAAGAAAACTGATATAAGAGCTTACAAGAAATACTCTGCAGTTCAAAACTGTGATTTTGCTATAGTTGTATAGGTAGTGGACTTCTCAGAAATTTTGCTTTACTGACATATTCACACGTCGGTCTGGGTGGCTCAGTTGGTTAGACGCTGGCCTACTAATCCCAAGGTCGCGGGTTCAAACCCGGCCCAGGCCGATGGTTTTTAAGTGTGCTTAAAAACGACAGCTCCATATCAGTAGATTTACTGGCATGTAAAAGAACTCGAAATTCCGGCACACCGGCGACGCTGATGTGATACTGGCAATTGACAGCGTCGTTAAATAATAAAATAATTTTTTTTTTCTCAGAAATTTAATTGGTTATGGCCCTTTATTTGTTTTATCCTTAAGGTGAAACAAATGTACCCAAAGCACAATTTTTTTTCTTGACATTTTTATAACGGCATAAGATATACCTGTTCCATTACATTGGAAAACAACCTATGCCAAGTCTGGTGAACATTAATAAATTTTAACCCGAGTCTCAACCCACATTTTGTTAGGCATTTTCAATAGGAATAAAAATGGTCTCAGACAACATTTTTATAAGATGGCTAGATAGTCATGCATTTCATGTACACTTTTTGATACAAGTGATACTTGATCTTAGTATTTTTATAAATAGAATGTGACATTGTTAATGTCTTGTTATACGAAAAATAAGACAACTTTAACTTGTTTTTTTGTACTAGATTTGAAATTATATTGACTGATACAAATGTTGAGTTCAAATATGCATATCCGTAATTATTATTTATTTATGCCAACAAACTTACTGTTGGTGTTTTTAAACACACAAGCCGTGTGTGGGCAAAGTTTAAGAGGTAGAACTGGAACTTAAAAATTCAATGCCACAACTGGGATTTGAACCACAGACCTTCCGCTCTACCAGTTCTACCTCTTATGCATATCCGTGTTATGGGAAATAATTGCACAGAACTAAACTGATTGTGTCAGTGTTCCCCTTCTGCAGTCAGTAAGATTCATTATTTTCCTTGTACTGGGGATCCAAGAACAGGAAATTTATTTATTTTATTTATTTTTGCAATAGACATTATACATGTTTCGAGCTTAGTCAAAACACAATTCTAAGAAGATAAGTTACATTTTATGTTGACACTACTAATAATTATAATTCACCTATATTGCATAAACATTTTCTTATTAGATATTCCTTTAATTCTTTTTTAAAATTTACACCTTGCTTGGCTTTTATAGTTTGTGGCAACTTGTGTAAACTTTCACTCCACTTATAAATAAGTCACATTCACTTGTCTTTTATTTACATTAATCCTATGTATATTATTATTTCTACGTGTATTATAATTATAATATTGATTATTACAATTGGTAATATGTCTACTTTTATTTACAATATATAATATTACTTTATACACATATAGAGAAATTATAGTAAACAGGTTGTTCTCTTTAAAAACAATGACATGAAGTTGTATTACTTAGCTTATAGATAGTTCTTATACAATTCTTTTGCAAGATTAACAACCTATTTAAAAGGTATGAGAGGTAGAACTGGAACTTAAAAATTCAATGCCACAACTGGGATTTGAACCACAGAACTTCCGCTTACCAGGCGGCTGCTCTAACCCCTGAGCTATTGTGACAAACTGCCACAATGGCATAAATTCTCAAACCAGTTTGTCACAATAGCTCAGTGGTTAGAGCAGCCGTCCAGTAAGCGGAAGTTCTTTAATTATTTTTAAGTTCCAGTTCTACCTCTCAAACTTTGCCCACACACGGCTTGTGTGTTTAAAAACACCAACAGTAAGTCTGTTGGCACAAATAAATAATAATAAATATTTTAATTCTGTTTACTTGTACCCCCAAACCTCAATTCCATATTGAAAATAATGATATATCACACCAAAATATAAAATTCTTAATGCTGAAGCATCCAGATATTTGGATAGTCTCCTAGTCTCCTTAATAGATAAAATTCTGAGCTTACCCTACTACAGATAAAGTCAATGTGAAGGTCAAATGACAGATTTCTAACACTAGTCCTAAAAATTTAATCTGTTGTACATGTTCCAGTATTGTAATTTGTACAGTTCCATTTACAGAATTATTCAAATTTGAATTATGATATTGAAAATGCATCAATTTTGTCTTGCCTATATTTATATTTAGGTTGCTATCTTCTAAGTATTTTAGTATAACTTTTAATGAATCCATCATCGAACTTTCTAAGATATTTAATGATTTATTCCAATACAGAAATGTGGTATTATCAGCATAAGATATGTTTTTGCAATTTTCAAAGTCAGGTATGTCATTTATATACAAAATAAATAAGAAAGGCCCCAGTACTGATCCCTTACCTTACAGTATCATATGTTTGTTATATGTTTAATTGAACCATTGAGTTTACTTGTTGATTTGTTAAGTAAGATGTTATTAAGTCATGCATTTTGTCCCTTATTCCATAGTTTTCTAATTTATCCAATAAAATTTTTATTGATACACTATCAAATGCCTTAGAAAGGTCAAGGAAAAGTCTTGTAGCATGGTTACCTTTATCTGATTGTGCATAAATTTCATGCATAAGTTCTACTATGGCAGTGGTAGTAGAATAATCTTTCTTAAATCCATGTTATGTCTTAATTAAAATGTACTTATTTAGGAAACTGATCAATCTTAAATGCAGAACTTTTTCAAATATCTTATTAAATACTGAAGTAAGAGTGATGGGCCTATAATTTCCTATGTGACATTTGTCACCCTTTTTGAAAACTGATCTTATTATGCTCGCCTTCAAGCACTTTGAGAAAACATTTTGTTCTATTGGGGCACTTATTAAATGTACAATTATATCAATCAGTTCATTTTTACATGTTAGTACTCTAGTAGATATACCATACCAACCACAGGAGTTCTGATTTTTTAATTCCCTGATTATTGTAATAATCTCAAGGTCAGTAGTAGATGTAAGATAAATTGAACGTTCTATAGTACATTTATTATTTACACTAAAATACAAACCAGTTAATATTAACATAAATTATAATGGTAAACCACTCAAAGCAGTTGATGACGCCAAATACTTAGGCATCACTTTCGACAGAAAGCTAAGTTGGAAAAAACATATAACAAACATCTCAGAAAAGGTTGAAAAGAAACTGCAAATCCTGAAAAGGTTAGCTGGTGCTAGATGGGGCTGCTCAAGGAGAGTCCTTAACACAACATACAAAATGTATGTTAAACCAAACCTCTTGTACTGTTCTGAAGCTTTAATAAAAGCAGCAAATGCTAACATCAATAAACTTGAACAAATACAAAATCAGACTCTTCGCCTAATCACTGGAGCAGTTAAATCCACACTTATTGATGCCATGCTTGCCTTAACACGAACCCCATCAATAACAACAAAAATACAAGAACAAGCATTGCTCCAACACGAGAAAATGTTACGACTGCCAAACCCTAAATGGACAGAAGAGAACTTCCCCCCTTCAATCCTTAAAACTCATAGTACTTTCCTAGAAAAGGTAACACAGATTAAATCCAAATTGAACATTCCTAACACCAGAGAAAATCTACTTATAAGAGAAAATCCAATGGAATTATTGCAACCTACCTTCAATTTGGAATTAATAGAGGAAAAAAGTAAATCAGACACACCAAAAGAAATACAAAAACTTCCAGCTCTGGAAACAATCAATACTAGGTATCCCACAGAAGAATGGCTGCACATATATACTGATGGATCCTCCAAGGAAAACCTTACTGGAGCTGGAGTTACGTGTTCACATTTTCCCTTTTATCATTCTGTTGGCAGAGACACAACAAATTATGATGGAGAAATAGAGGCTATATACATTGCTCTCCGACAATTATTAAATCTTCCCTTAAATAAATTTAACAAGGTAGCAATTATTTCGGATTCTAAAGCTGCAATTCAGGGAATACGTTCAAATACTACAAAGAAGTCAACAAAAATTAGTTGTTGTTGTTAGCTAATGCTGGATTTCTGACAATGAAGTCATTAATCCTCTTGCTCTCCAATATTTTTCACTGATGGATGGGGCATTAGAAGTGGCCGGGCATATTTGAAGGTGGTCTCGATCCATTTCCTCTTGCAGATCACATAGAGGACAGAGTGGTGAAGAATATATCCTAATTCTGTTTAAATGCTTTGCCAGACAATCATGTCCTGTAATCAACCTGAAGGTTGCAACTGCTGTTTTTCGAGGATACTCAGGAATTACTGTTTGAATGTTCGGTAGTTCCCATCTTTTATTTTTTGATTTTTCATAGTAATATTTTGCAATAATTTTTTTGAATTCAGAGTTGACTAATCTTTTAGCTGCATAAAATGGTAGATTAACTATGGATTTCTGCACATGGTTGGTACCCTTTTTTGCAAGAAAATCAGCTTTCTCATTACCACTCAGTCCACAGTGATCCATTGGAAGACTAGGTGTTTTTGAAGTGCTGTTAGATGGGTAAGGATTTTCCAACATTCTATAATTGTTTTGTTTTTTGGTGACAACTTGGAAGTAATTGCTATAATTGCTGCCCTGGAATCTGAGAGAATAACTACTTGCTGAAAATGTGAAATTGCAACAAAAGTTAGAGAATGCTACAAAATGTTAACACAACTCCAAAAAGTTAATAAGACTGTTCATCTCCAATGGATTCCAGCACACTGTGGAGTCATGGGGAACGAAGCTGCAGACTCACTTGCAAAGAAAGGCACAACAATAAAACAAAAGTCTAAATTCAATTTCTCATATTCCTCAATAAAACGCTTGATCATTAAAAAATTTTCTCATTCATACCTACAAGAAATAGAAACAAATGCCAAAGATAAAAAATGGATTACACTACTTTCCAACCCAGATATAATCCCCCAGAGACCAGGAAAACAGCGGTTGCAGCCTTCTGACTATTGACAAATCACGACTGCTTAGCAAGTCATCTCTACAGAATAGGTATCTCATCCTCACCAATATGTGTCCTGTGTAACGATCCAGCAGAAATGAATGAAGACCACTTGAAGACCTGTGAAGCATTAAGATCAGAAGAAACTACAGTTCAAAAGTATTGGAAAGCACGAATGCTAATGGCTTCATTGCCAGATGCAAGGCACTAGAAAACAACAACAACATTTATGTTTATAGTTAATTGGAATATTTTGCAATGGATTTATGACATTTGTAAGTAATGGTTAAATTTGTTACATACATCTTTAGGATTTAATATCTTTAGTCCATTAATGTTTAAGGTTATATTACTATTGTCTTCCTTAATTGTCCTTCTTTGATTATTTATTATGTTCCAAGCTGCTTTACTTTTATTGGCTGATTGGCTAATTAAAGTACTGTAAAATTGTGATAATTGACTAGCAAGAGCCTTAGCTTTTTTTTTTAGTTTCTTTTAGCATTCATTATAGAATTCAAATTTTGTTGTGCGGTAAAATTCATACATAGAAAGGAAATCTGTGGAAATGTTAAATCTCTTAAAGAAATTAAAAGATTCTGTGCAAATAAAGTCTGAAATATCTTTGGAATTAAAGATAGGAATGTTTATTGGCTACCTACCTACTATTTGTTTCACTTTTCATAAAAAACTGAATTTTTCTGGCATTTGAGAGCCTTGATCAATTTTTTCTTCACTTCAGTGGGTACTTTCTTGTCAAAAAAGACTAGTGCAGCATCCTCAGGTGTAAGATACCAAAGATGGCAACATAACTTTGTTGAAGTTACTAGAGATATCGCATGATCTTTTCACAAGACAGTAAGTTCTATAACAACTTTCAAGTCTTGATTTGGAGCTTTTACTGCAATGTGGGAGCAAACCCAGGCCTTAGTATATACAGATACACACAAGAAATATACATACTGCACATATACCTTAAAGGTCCTCTTCACTCATTAATAAATTCACTGCAGAATAAGTATATTTTAAAGCTGTAGGTTGCCTTCAACAACTATCGTGCATGATGCATTGCTCCTGGAGCTCTGAAGAATATTCCACGACGCAGAGCATCACCTAGAACAAGTTCTAAGAATTCTCTGTAATCTTCTGATGCTTGTTGACTATGCAAACCTCCTTAGCAAATGAAAGAATATCTTCTGATGAATCTTTGAACTGTTCAGTTACTATAAGATCCTCCAACCCAGGTTGGGGTTGTCCAACATTGAGTAATCGCCATTTCTTTCGGAATAGCTTGAAAAGTGGTATATCAGGCCCAGAAATATCACCCATCTTTTTATTTCATGTATACAAAGTCTGCAGAGAAAATATAATAACTCTCTTCCAAGTTGCCACTTCAGTATGTGCATGATCCATGTGAACCACCTGTATTTTTTATCCTACTTATATCACAACATGTGGGCAGAACTTTTTCTGTAAGACCCATTCTTCCAAGGATTTAAGTACAGTTTCACACTGTGCCTGTCTTGATCCACTCAGTAGCTGTAGTGTATTAGTAAAATTTATTTTGAAAGGTTACCATCACGGGTAGTCGTTCAGTTCATTCATTTCCAGTAACTACTGGCAACAGTATATGAGAATGAAACATAGCAATGAGTTACTACTCAAAATTTCTGGCCAATTAATATGAAAAACTATTGCAAACACTCCTGCAGGCACTGCTCATACTTGAAAGAAAATTTCAGTTTATCTTATCTCGTGCAGCAGGAAACTAAAAGCATTATACAACGTACAGCTAACTAGCTGATGCATTCGAAGCTGTTACACTATGTGGGCAGCCTAACACACATTCACAATTTCTATAAAATTGATAGTCACTGGGGCACGTGTTAATGCTCACCAATTTGTGTTATTTTTTCTCAATTACTTTTATCCTCAATGGAATGTAACTAAAGGGTGCCACATGTAAATTTCTAAAATTTTAAATTAGGGACCACCCTATTAAGCACACATATAAGCCATTAGGACTCAGTTGATTGCATGCATACATACAATATGCAGCAATCAAACACATAATACAGGTTGAATATTAGCACAGTAGTAACCAATACTAAATAATAACTAGCCCCTAGCGAAACAGCCTTGCGGGCCAAGGCTGACTGCCTGGCTGGCTGCTGCATCCCCCACCTCCACCCACTACAGGTGTCATGAGTGGGGTGCGCTATCGAAGGGTGGGACATGGTCAGCAACACAAGTGCTCCGGCCGGTCATGTGGCCTTTGCAACCTAGGGTCACTACTTCTTTATTCAAGTAGTTCCTCAATTGGCCCCTCCGGGACCTAACGAGGCTGAGTGCATCCCATACCAGAATTCCCAGCAGGGGAAAAAATCCCATGCCAGTACTGGTCATCGAACCTGGGTCCTCTGTGCCAGAAGCAAGCATGCTACCACTGCACTATGGAGGTGGTCAATACTAAATAATACAAATAAGAATTGATGAAAAAGAACATACACAGTAAAAAAAATTATGGTTCTAGGAATATGCACAAAATATCTGTTCGTCTGGGTGGCTCAGTTGGTTAGACGTGGGCCTACTGATCCCAAGGTTGTGAGTTCAAATCCGGCCCATACCGATGGTTTTTAAGTATGCTTAAAAACTACAGCTCTATGTCAGTAGATTTACTGGCATGTAAAAGAACTTCTGCGGGACAAAATTCCGGCATACTGGCAACACTGATGTGATCCTGGCAATTGACAGCATCGTTAAACAACAAAATAATAACAAAATATCTGTTTTGCTGCAGGGAGGCCAATGCTACAATCAAATCAGACCGATACTTGTGAATGTTATCATACAAGACAAAGCAAGGTGCTTCTGCAGTGGCATAACATACAAAAGGGAAAACTTTAAATAGTGGTGAGAAAACAATTATTCTAAATGTGTTCAGTAGATTTTGTGAGAAGTACTTAGCCTCGCCCATAGTGACATTATGACATCAATTTCAAAATTTATTTATAAGTAAGACTAGCATTTACAATGCAAAAAAAGAATAAATGTTGCAGGAAGGTCTGCAATTTGGGCAACAAAAGGAAACGTATGAGAAAGGTTCTGGATGTGTCTTGCAATGAATTTGAGAGACACTGGTGTATTGTAAAATGCATGCATGTTATGCAAGTAATGAACTATCAGCTTTAAAACAGTGCTGATAAGTAAACAGTGATCCAGATTTGTCAGACTTGAAACAACCTTCTCTGTACAACTTATTAAAAGTGCTGATAATTATGAACAGTGATCATGATTTTTGCAACCTGAAACAATCTTCGGTGTATGATCTATTAAAAGAAATATGACTTGAATTTTTACACAGAAATCATAAAAATGCAATTGTTGTTAGAACAATATTGTGCTGTCATATAGATGTTATTTGCATAAAATAAAAGAACTAAGGCAAAAAGGGAATAAAATATATTATTTTGATGAGACCTGGGCAAGTGACGGTCGCACAACTACAAAGCTTGATTTGACAATACTATCGCAATAAAGAAACAGACATTCTTGTCAGGACTATCTATAAGTCTTAAAAATCTAAATGGAAAAGGCAAGAGGTTGATTCTCCTCCATAAGGACACCTGGTTTTGTGAAAGATGGGAGTTAATTTTTTAATCCAAAGAAGCAACGTTCATGAATAAATGACTAGCAATGTTTATAGATCCTTATTCAAAAAATGTCTACCTAAATTAGAGCCCAACTGTGTCATTATGGACAATGCACCTCATATACTATCACAGCATGTCCATTGCACAAAGGCATTGATTATAACAAAAACTTGGAGAAAATCAAATTTTTAGAACTGGTAAAGCCCTTAAAAAACAAATGTGAAGCCTACATTGTGGATGATTTAGCAAAAAGAGCAGGATATTGCATTATATGTATAATATTTAGATTGCCAGATTACCATTGTTCCCTATATCCAATTGTTTCTGAATGGAGCCTAGATGAAAGGTTACGTAGCAAGTTACAATGAAACATTCAAGTTAGCTGAGCTTTGATATCTTGTCCATGCAGCATTAGGGAAGTAATACCTCAAAAATAGTGCAATTTTATTATAGGCTTATAAAGGAGAAAAGCTGTGAAAACTGGAGGGAATGACAGATATTGCATTTGAACAGTTTGTTATTTAGCATGGTGATGAAACTTACAACTCAGATGATGAACCACATGACACATCAGCTGACTCAGATCTAGAGGGTGTGGAGCCCCTTCCAGAATCTGCAGAACTACAAGTTATTTAATGATGAGAAGTTTTGCATCATCCTAGGTGTCTAAATTATAATAATAACAAAAACAATAGGTCTACTGCTTATCAGTCACATATTTGTATAATGCAAAATTGGCACAACTTCCACCAAGTCTTGCCCGAATATACGCATGTGAGTGATAGTGATACATTACTTCAATAAAACCATGTTTTGCACTGTTTGAAACATTTAAATTTTGAGCACACAGCCTGGTCATTGACTCAAGGAGGAAATATGAAAATAGAAGTATCAAAGAGAGCAATAGGCAAATACACTGATGAATAACTCTGTATGCCAAACATTCGGCCATTCACTCAAAATTGCAGTACTCAAAATTACCCTTAAAAAACAAATTCAGACAAAACCATTCCAATTTCTAAGAAGCATGTGACTTCAGTAGCTACCCATGAAACTAACAAAATCTGTTTTGAGTGATCTATAGTTTCTTACAGTTTACAATTTTATCAGTAAATGTGACAATACTGCTAAAGCATCTCTAGTGAACTGAAAAGAGAGCATTACTGACTTTCTTCATCTCTGTTGATGTCAGTATTATGAACTTATGACTATTATTATACTCAGTGATTTCAGGTATGTTTACACTACAGCAATTTACTACACAACATGCACTGGAACTTAATGTGGCCTTATTTAAGTATGTCCTGGATTTAAGTCCTGAGGTTGTCCTAAATCTAAACGGTAAATTGCTCAAACTATGAGATGTTTTTGTATTTCTTCAGGGTGTGATAACTTCATATTAAAGTTCATTAATTTATTACCTACTTCAAATATTTTGTAGTTGTAACAATGATTTGTTGAAATTTATGAGTAAGATGATTACAGTTTAGTTTCACTCACTAGATTACATTACTTTGGACAATTGTTTCAACTACACCATCATCTGCTCTGAGCCTACTGTAGATAATATAACAATGAATGTTTGTCCTCTATGGGCTCTTAGACCACTTGACTGACCACCTCAAAATTCAGCACATATGTATTTTTTCATGGAAAAGGTTTGTACGCTATTCATTTTACTACAGTTACATGAATTTTGCTTCTTATTCTTAAAAAAAGAAACACTACATTTATGATAAAATTAAATACGAGGGCCGTTCAGAAAGTAACCTCCGATCGGTCACAGTGCGGGTAGTGGGGGGAGTAGTGACGCCATCTGTGCATTCACGCACTCATCAGGTCAGTCGGCATCAAGCCGTGGTCGAGTGAACGTTGTACCTGCGCTAGTTTAGTGTTTGTGGCCGTTTGAAATGTGTACTGCAATAGAAAACCCCGCCAAATGTGAAGTGCGTGCTGTTATAAGGTTTTTTACAGCCAAAGGATATTCTGCAGCAGCTATTCATTGTGAGCTTTGTGCCGTGTACGGACCAAGAGTTATGAGTGAAGGAGTGGTCCGTGAATGGGTACGTTTATTTAAAAGTGGACGAGAAAACGTTCATGATGAAGAGAGGAGTGGTAGACCATCATTGGTGACGGACGAACTCGTTCAGACAGTTGATGCAAAAGTTCGTGAAAACCGACGTTTCACAATGTCGGAGTTGTCTACTGATTTTCCACAGATTTCTAAGACTCTCTTGTACGAGATAGTGACAGCAAGATTGGGTTACCGTAAGTTTTGTGCACGATGGGTGCCCAAAATTCTTACCGACCACCACAAAACTCAAAGAATGGCCTCTGCATTAGACTTTCTGTCACGTTATGAGGACGAAGGTGAACCACTGTTAAACAGAATCGTGACCGGGGACGAAACCTGGATTAAGTACGTGAACCCTGAGACAAAAGAACAATCAAAGATGTGGGCACATTCAAATTCGCCTACCAAACCAATAAAAGCCCGGCAAGATTTTTCTGCCCGAAAATTGATGGCAACGGTGTTTTGGGATGCAAAAGGGGTGTTGTTGGTTGAATTCATGGAACGTGGGACGACCATTAATCAAGACGTGTACTGTGAAACACTAAAAAAGACTACGACGGGCTATACAGAACAAACGCCGTGGTATGCTGACTTCCGGTATCGTTTTTTTTGCACGATAACGCCCGTCCTCACTCTGCTCGCAGAACAACAGCCCTTCTTGAGTCCTTCAAGTGAGACATTGTGAACCATCCACTTTACAGCCCAGATCTGGCGCCAAGCGATTATCACCTCTTCATGCATATGAAGAAATGGCTCGGGTCCCAGCGGTTTGATGGCGACAAAGAGCTCAAAAATGCGGTCACAGGGTGGCTCCAGGCACAAGCGGGTGATTTTTATGCAGAAGGAATTTCAAAGCTTGTGAACAGATACGATAAGTGCCTCAATCGTTATGGAGACTATGTAGAAAAATAGTGCAAAGATGTAGTTGTAAGATGTATATATTAAAATATTTTTATTTAACTTGGTGAATTTTTTGCAATCAACCGGAGGTTACTTTCTGAATGGCCCTCGTATTTTCACAATATAGACAGCTGCAAATACTTTCTTTGTATTTAGGTCATCATAACAAGAAATTGGAAAGAAGGAGCCAATAAAGTATCTGAAAACTTAATAAAATTTATGTTGCTCATATCTCACGCTGCCCATTAATAGGGCTAAGATATGTCAAATTTTCGGATGAATGCAACACTTCTCAGTAGTAGTCTACATATACATTAATGGGTCTTTGTATGTTTGTCCTCTATGCACTTCTAGACTGCTTGGTTATCTTAACAAGAAATTAGGAAGGAGGAGCCAATAAAGTATCTGAAAACAACAAATTTATGTTACTCATATGTCACGTTGCTCATTAAAGGGTTAAGAAATGTCAAATTTTTGTATGTATGCAACACCCACTTTTCTAAACAGTAGCCTGTATGTATACACAAAAAAGAATGTTTGTATGTGTGTCCTCTATGCACTACTCAACTGCTTGACCCACGACGTCAAAATCTGGCACATATATGTATTTTTTCCATGGAGAAGATTTCTATGCTATCCATTTTACTATACAACGTAACATTCATATGATTTTCTTCACTCGCTTTTCTTTTACAAAACACAATCACATTTCTTTCTCTGCTTGCCCTTCAACATACATTCATACAATTTTCTATGATTGAAATAGAAATGCAACACAATACATTCACATTGTTTTCTCTGCACACTTTTCTTTTACAAAACATGATTACATTTCTTTCTCTGTTCACTCTTCAAAATACAATTTGTACAATGTCCTATGATTGAAATACAAATACAACACATCACATTCACAAAATTTTCTCTACACACCTTTCTTTTAAGAAACAGCCACACTTCTTTCTCTTCTTCCTCTTCTACAAACAATTCGTACAAGTTTCCATGTTTGAAATGGAAATGCAATGTATTACATCCACAGCTATCTTTACTAACTTTTCTTTTATTAAACACATTTGCATTTCTTTTCCTACTCATGCAATTTTCTGTGCGATTGACATACAAATGCAACACTTTACATTCACACAGATTTTTCTACTTGCTTTTCTTCCTATGGTATTTGAGGTTGTTCAACAGTGCTTTTGCATAGTGTTTTCCCAGTGTTTAGATTTATTTATTTTATTTTTGGTTCTTTATAATACCCAACATAAATGTAAAACTTGTAAGGATAAAATTAGAGGGAAAATTCTGGTACCTCCTGTTCCCTACTTAATCCCATAAAATAAGCTAGATCATCTGTATTCCCATCTGACTTCAAAATAACACACTAATTCCCTCGTACTTATTATGAACACGAATATAGTCATTCCATCTAGCAGGGTGTGCTGAATTAAAATGTTCTGAATGACATTACTTAGGATAACATCAGAGAGAATTTAGATTGAAATTTATATAAGACTAGCGGACCCAACAGATGTCCTGTTTAAACGTTGTACATGCAAAAATTATAAAATTTTAAAAACAAATTATAAATTATTTGGAGTGTTTGGATAAAAAATATGTAACAAAACTATTTTTAGAATACCTGATGCCATCACGTCTACAGTTATAACAACTCGGCCTATCAATAGCATGTGGTTGTACCTATATACTATAAACATAAATTTGTTGAGTACAAACTTAAAATTGTTTTAAATAACAGCAAGAAAGAAAAAACTCAAATCATTTTCATGACAGGTATATTTTTTAAAGATAAAAAATAAATATTTCAATTTACTATTAATCCTAATACAATGAAACCTGCCTTCAACAGGTAAAGTGGAAAACTATCTAGAACAGAAATATTTTAATGTTCCGTGAATTTAGGGTTGAAAAACATGCTAAATTCCCTTAATTAAATGAAAACTACCTTACGCAGACAACGGAAATCATAGTATGCCTTTTAATGGAAAATTTCCAGGTTTGGAAGGTAAAGTTTAGAAAATTTTCAGCACAAAACTACATCAATGAAGGTTGTTTCAATTGCAGTGCCATGGAATATGTAAACATAGACAGTGATGAGCAAACTGAAACAGACACAGTTGATATAACGCCTTAATTGAGAATATGTCCGTCCATTTATGTATGTTAATGGTTTAATTTTCTTAATAGCCTAGGCCTACCTTCATTAAATGAGATGTCTTTAACAGAAATGTTTGAAGGTCTCATTCGATTCAGCTGAAGACAAGTTTTACTTTATTAACAGGAATAAAATTTGTTTTTTTTTATCTTAATGTTATTTTATGAACAATATTTTTAGTCAATCTTTGAGGGGTATAAACAAACAAACTTGATGGTCTGCTAACCCTTGAACATACAACATACGACAGGGTGTCAAAAAATAACTGGAATTGTTGTTTTACTGGAAAATGCTGCTCACCTTTATTCAAATTTCATTACACAAGTATTCTCCCTCAGACACAATAAGATACCAGCGTTCAGTCCAATGTTCAAAACACTCCCTGAAGCCCCTTTTTGATAGTATGTTGAGTACACCCGAAATTTTAGTGTTTAGCTCTTGATCACTCAGAAAATGATGACACCATAGCTCCTTTTTTACTGCAGGAAATAGGTGGAAGTCAAACGAGGCTAGGTCCAGTGAATAAGGTGGATGTGGCATCAGCTCAATGCCTAATTCAGTGATTGTTTCCTGAGTCTTGATGATGCAATGAGCGTTTACACCTACTTTGCTGCAACTTTTCTATATCCTAGAACATTTCGTATAATGTCTTCAGCTGATCCGTAGGACATATTCATAATCTCTGCAATCTTTGCCAACGATAAATGACGGTCTTCCCGCAACATGACGTCAATTGTGTTGAAGTTGATGTCTGTTTTCGAAGTTGACGGTCTTCCGGGACGTGCAGCATCCTCAAAGTCATTTTTACCCTCCCGAAATCATTTATACCATTCAAAAACTTGAGTTTTCCCCATTGCTTGCTCTTTGTAGGCTTGCTACAACATTTCCAATGTTTGTGATGCAGTTTTGTTAAGAACGCAAAATCTAATTGATGCACGCTGCTGCAACTTGAGATCCATGTGGGTACAGTAAACACGGCCTCACACTTCTCCTCCTACCCTCCAACTGAGCACCCCCAGGCCAATGACATGTATCCCATTTCGTCACTCAAGGTCAGACCTCTCCAGTACTACCAACATGCATCTCATGCGTGGGCGCTTTAAAATGCAAATAAATAATTCCGGTTAGTTTTTTACACCCCCTCGTATAATAGGCCATGTGAAAAGTGCAGATTTTCTAGATCCAATCTACAAATTAACACTGTTTGACCTTGTGACATATTAATAGTCATTACGAATGCCACGCAAATTGGTAATTGCAAACATTTGAATAGAATGGGGGAGTCTGAAGAGATAATTAGGATCCATGGTAGAACAACCTCACGTTGAAATTTTCCATTTAAAACGGTAGCTTCAAGAATATTGTCCATGGTTTTTTTATGAACAATCGTGTGCCACTGGATAGCTTTGTTGAACTCAAATTTTGAAGCAAAATGATTGGTAAACCAATCTTCAATCGCGAGTTATGTGGTGGCATTCCAGGTAAATCCAGTGAATTCAAGAATTCAACAGGATAGTTGACAACTTCCTCAGGATCGACAACAGTGTCAATGGATTTGAATGATATTTCACTATCAGGCAATGAGTGTTGTAATTTAAAATTAATTGCGTTGACATCTATATTTTCTGCAGCCAAAATAACTCTCTTACATAGCCATGCATGATTAGTGTAATTAGCTTGTAAATTTGGAAATATAATTTCAACCAAAGCATTGGTATCCACAATGTTGCAAAAATTGTCTGGGAGTTGGATAGCATTTTAATGCAATTTAAATTTTCCTCTGCCAATGTTGAGTAATTGTTGGGAGAATGCCAATGGATAATTTTGAATTTGAATATGTACATTTATGGTAAGGCATAATTTACTGACACTTCACCACAGGTATGATTTTTTCAAACATGTGCTAATTTCATCCTAGTATATAGCACATGGAATGACCAGCAATGTCTGTATGAAATCACTGAACAGTAGCAGTAGAGCATCACCGAAAAGCCTGGTGTTATTACTGAGATCTTTCAGCATTCTGAGAGCTTGTGGGCCATAGTGCATTCATCCCAGATGATAATTTTGCATTTTCTTAAAATTTCAGACATGCCTGAATGCTTCTTTATGTTACACATTGCGTCTGGATTTATGTGAATGTTCAATGGCAAGTGCAGAATGAGCAGTCCAGCCACCATCAAGCACGATCGCTGCAATGCCTGATGAAGCAACTGCCAACGCAATATGATTATGTGAATCTAATGCATTCAAGTATCAGTGAGATGAGGAATGCTTTGCCAGCGCCACCTGGTGCATAAAATAATCATCTTGTGCAGCAACTGACAAATTAATTTAATCATATATATCCTTTTGTTCAGCAGTGAGCAGTTGCTCATTATTAGCAACAAAGGTAGCCAAAGTTGTATCAAACAGCTTTGGGCGCTGAACATAGCTCTTAATGATTTATGCTGCTGGGCGGTACGCGATGGCATGCCGAAAAGAATGAGTACCATATTCGAAATGAAAATACAAATATCCTCAATCTTTATTAGCATCTCGTTATATATTTCCAGTGAAGCAGATCTGTTATAAGCTATTTTCTGTGGTTTAATGCAGTATCATCACTGTAAAAGAGAAAAAAAAAATAAAAACATTGCTAATACCACAAATTACACTTCTCTTTTGGGTTAGATTGCCCATGCACTGTTACGGGAAGATGGCCATGTTTGTTGTAGTCACATGATTATATTACTGTATGAGAAAGCATACCATAAAGGCTCTAGCACATGTGAGATTCAAGACATTCACTATACATCAGAAAATCATTTACTTGTTTGAGTTTGATTTTTTGAGTCACTTGAATCACTTTTTACACTTACCTTCACTTTAAAATTATGGAAAAACTGAAACTTTTTGAGATATCCTAATCCACTTGGTGACTGAAGCGACTTTCCTCCTGTTTTACCTCTCTACGGCTATAGTTCTGTGCCATTTGCTGTTAGGGTTGCAAAGTTTTAACACTTTGTTCAATGCCGGGATTTCAAAGTGTATTACTTTATTACTATTTTTGATTATGTATATTATTTCCCAAATGTTCAGTTCTATTGGTGAAATAAGTGATTTTAACACTTTTATGTTATGGCCAATGTTGTGGTCTTCTATCCAAAAATGATGTGACTCAGCAGACCTTTCTCTGTCTTTCAGTTTTATGTTTCTCTGGTGATCATTTAGTTCTTTTCATTTTTTCACAACTCTCACAGTTAATCTGGTGTATTCCAGATTTTAAAGTGTTGGAAATTGTATTTTTAAGTGGCTTGTTTAGCGGGTTCTTCAGACTGAATTTGTTTTGTGGTGTTAGTCTTGTGTTTACTTTTTTGAAGATTAATTCAAATTTCCTAAAAGCCCAAGGATGGTAGGTAAATTTCCTACATTTCCAGTTTGTGTTTGCAAGTGGTGTCAATGTAGTGGTTTGTGAAATTACCTTGAGTTTTTCCTTTATTTCTGACATGTTCCTCATGATGACCAGTGATACAGAGATTAAAGGCACATAAAATTAGTCATTTGTAAAGGAATTGAAAATAATAATTAGAATAATAATTTTCAACTAAAAAAAGAAAAGAGAAAATGAATGTAAAAAGGGAGGAGCCTTCCAAATTTAAAAGCTAGTAGAGTGTAACAGTTTTTGATAGCATCATTTTAGTTCGAAGCAACACATACTCTTGGCTTGTCTGTCAAAATGAATGGATTGCGGTTCTTTGTAACGTTTAATTGCATGGAAGCCAATGGACACACAAAATTATATCATAGTAAAACATGTTTCAGGTGTATGAATATAGGTACAGTTTTATTGACTGGTGCATCTTTTTATAATCTATATCAGTTATCTTTATTGTAGTGTTTAACACCCGCTTTTACTACATACAGCACAGCAGGCGGTGACACTGATGACACATGGAATGCAGATGGAGCACCAGTGGAATGGGATGGCGAGGGAAACCGGAGAACCTGGAGGAAACCCATCCCAGCAGCCCTTCGTCCACCACAAATTCCACATGCGTTTGTCTGGGATTGAACCCAGGCTGCTTTGGTGAGAAGCAAATGGTCTAACCACTCGGCTATGGTACAGTCGTATATGGGTCAGCGTCTCAGTGCAAATAGTGAAAAGATTGGAAACATTTTTTAAAAGACATCACCATAATTGACATCATCCTTTCTAAACATAACTAACAAATACCTAGGTAGAGAAACCTCGGTGCTCTATTGCTAGCAAAGGACTGAATCAAAGGACTTTGAGACATTATTAGGCGGCATGGGTCTTGAGGCATTATTAGGCAGAGTGAGGTATTGTTGCTTCAAACTGTCTTATCAACATGTGACCTATAAAACGTTAATTCAGCTTCAAAATGGTTGCATAGACAACTGATGAATGTTGCTTCAAATGGTCTTTTCAACATGTGGCTGAATATTGCTTCATTGGGTTTAATCCATTTAATGCTGCTATTTGTTGTATATGCTGTTGCTCTTTCAAGAGTTCCCCATTACTCAACAGGACATTATATAAATAGTGAATCAAACTTCTAAAGGCAGCTAATTGATGTGAAACTGGGTTGCATGTTTATTGTTCTTTGATTTCTTGAATATGGCGGCACTATTGCCAAGCAGTTAGACTGTTTGCCTATCACCACAACAAGTCAGGTTCAATCCCAGGGACCTACATGTGGTATTCATCATGGACGAAGCAGCATCTGAGAAGGTTTTCGCAGGGTTCTCTGGTTTACCCCACCACTCATTCCTCCAAATGCTCCATTTTCACCTTTCTCTTCATCCATTTTGCCTGCATTTCTTATCATTCTCTTCCTCACTCTCATACCTGGTGCTGGGCTGATCATCTGTTTCCAGGTCTTCACTCCGTCTGGTCCATATGGGGAGAGTAATCAGATGAAGATTTCTTAAATAATTCTTGCAGAAATTTACATGATTTACCTGATTATTCCTGGTTGGTTGTGTGCGTATGTTTTTGAGATACAATGTCCATGGTTTTTATCATTTCTAGGTATTGTTTTGCAATACTCATCTCTTATATCTTGCAATCTTTCACTAGGGTGGTTTGGTATGCAGGTTGCCATGACTATCTCCTTTCATTCTGTTTCTAAGTTCCTCTGTGTGTTGTGTTATGAGCTTGTCGATATGCTCCCACATTGATTTTGTGTGAAGTTGTATGCCTCATTCATATTTCTGTTGTCTGTCACTTTGACATTCCGAAAGCTATCAGAAGCTCTATTACATCTACAAAATCTACTGGTTTAATAAATACATCCTAAAGAACCACATCTGGAAAGTGTCTGGTTATACGAGACACTTCTACTTATTATTCCTATTTGATATGTGAGATATGAGGTTCTAGTGGTATTTCTTTGTTAGCAGCCTTCATAAAGTATTCCACCAATAACCCCTTTCATGGTTTGTACTTTCCTGTAGCAAGTTCTACTTTACCCTGATTTTACTTAGCAAAACTCCAGTACCGGCAGCACTGTGGCTGAGCAGTTAGGCTGTTCACCTATCACCTAGACTGACTGGGTTTGATCCCAGGGCCCTGTATGCTGTATTTGAGGTGGACAAAATGTAGTCTGCGTGGGTTTTCTCCAGTTTCCCCAGCCATTCATTCCACCAACTGCTGCATCATCACCTTTCCATTCATCAATTTCGCCTGCATTTCATATCTTCCTCTTCCTCACTCCCATACCTTGTGCTTGGCTCACCACCCACTTCCAGGCCTTCACTCTGTCCAGCCCAGGTTTGTATGATCCCCAACAAATATCTGACCCTAGCCACTGGCTTATTAAGTCCTAGAAGGTACAAGTCCTCCATCAGGAGAAAAAGAAAAAAGAGGACAAGAAGATAAAGAAGATGGATGTTTTTAAGACTGTCTTACAGTCATCATTTTCAATTCATATGAGACTCTTTATTTTAAATACTCTTCCACTTTCTTCACTAACAATTTTGGGTTATCCTTTTCTCCGCATCAAACATAGGTGGTGCTGCCTCATTTAGTTTGCTATATGTGTAACATAATGTATATTGCATTCATGTGTATGGGTCTTCTAGGAAGAATGTCTTTGCTACAAGTGTCAGGGTGACGGTTGGAGGCAGACAATGATTTTACTGCCTCACGTCATTACACCATTTTCGGCCTAACTATTAAAGTTGACAATCTCTGCCGATCAACAATGTATATCGATGATTCTTGTAAATTGTCGTTTTTGCTTAGCTGGAGTGATGAATACTTTTATCCCAGGGTGTGCATGAGTTTTGTGAAAGGACGATACCTGTTTTGAATTTTAACAAATTTTAATGACATGTCACTTTTAAATACTTCTGCGAAGACATGTCGACCAATATGTGAAGTTGTAGAGCTATAACTCAGCAATCCACACTAAATATATATCAAACTTTTAAATCACTTCATCTTAATCACTGAGTTTTAAAATATATTTTGAGGTTCATTTCATTCGCATCCGTCACTTTAAAGTGGTTAGCGAGAGTGACGCTGGAACCAGAATAGACATGGCGCTAAATTTTAAAAGCACATGTTGGCTTTACCATTCCCATTTTCAATATTACACCTCTTTTGCTAATTTTCTCCTTATATTTATTTGTATTTATTTAAAATCATTACAATAACAACAACAACAACAACAACAATAATAATAATAATAATAATAATAATAATAATAATAATAATAATAATAATAACAACAACAATAATAAAAGCATAAAGTTACACAATCATCAATATTTTAAACAAACATGGTCAAAATTACCCAATGTACAAAATCAATTATATACCCATTTTTTATACACTCCTACATACTATTTACAAAACTTTCTTCTTTTGACTCTATATATATATATTTATTTTCAAATGTTTCTTTTTCGCTTCTTTTTATTGTTCTTTGCCATTCTTAAATCACTTCACTTTTGCTTATTATCATTGGTTCATGTTATGTTTTCTTGAAATTTTGGCTAACTTAGTTTTTACACAATTTCTTTCAAACAATTTTATAATCATATACGCATCTTTTTAGTATTTACAAGAAAATTATCATCAAATTCAATTGAAATCTGAAGCATCTCACGGTTTCTGTAAGGACAAAGGAGTTGTTTATGCCATTTTCTCATAGATTTTGAATTTTTCACATCTCTCAGCTCTAAAAAATTACTACCAAATTTAGAAACAATTTCCGTAAGACCCATATATAACAATCCCATTCTTCTATTCTTGCCTTTTAATGCACTCGATAATTTCTGATCTTTTACTAAACTAAATCACCTATCTTAGGTCTCCATTTGTTTTCTTACCTTTTTGTTCAATTTTTGTTTTTTTACCTTTTACTTTACACGTTCAAAGGCTAATTTAATTTTCTGTTTTTCACTTAATTGTGGGTTATTTTCGATTGTTCCTGATATCCCTTCAAAACGTTGGTTCCGGCTCAATTCCTAACATTAATGTGATTGGTGCAAACCCTGTGGTTACATTAATGGTGCTAATTATTATCTTTTCTATCAGAGAACAATCATTGTAACTTTGATGTGTAAGTAAACCGAAAAAGATCCCAATATCCCTGAGAACACACCCTGTGGGATTTCCTGATGGGAAATATGATGAGCAATGATACAACTTTACTCTGACTTTTTAATGTGTCCTTGAACCATTTTATTTGGTGAACTGCAGCATTATCCATTAAAATTTCTTCTATTGTCCCATAATTTGGTATATAGTCACTCACAATTTTCCTAACATAAGTCATATTAGTTATACATATATGCCAACATCCAAATAGGCCTAAAGGTAAGTGCACCATGTGCATCTGCAGTCAATGCATTTACTTTATCTCTCTATAGTTTGGAGTTCTGTATCACATTTGATATCAAAATGTTTTGCCTTTTGGCATGCCACATATAAAACAACTTTTCCTGACTTTTCTCGCTAAATGTTTGATATAAAAATTTCCACAAAAAAGAACGTAACCAATTTAAGAAAGATTTGAAACAAGAAAGAGAATGTGATCCTAACACTCAATACAATATCCTTTATCAACATTTTAATATACAAGAACTGAACATTGCAATTAATAATCTAAAAAACAAAAAGTCTCCTGGACCTGATCACATATATCCAGAGTTCATAAAAAACCTTGGAAGAACAGCAAAACAACTACTAAAACTCTACAATCTATCCTGGAAAACCACTGTACCTGCTGAATGGTGAAAAGCAATAATTGTCCCACTCTTGAAGAAAGATAAAACAGCATCAGAAATAAAAAAATTACAGACTAGCATAACAGCAAAAGTGATGGAAAGAATGGTGTCAAATAGGTTAAATTGGTTTCTAGAATCCCAAAATTTGATTTCCATATGTCAAGCTGGATTCAGAGAGTTCCAATTCTACAAATGAACAAGTCTTACTTCTCAGTCAAGAAATCAAAGACTCCTTCAATAGAAAAGAAGATAATGTATAAGTTTTTATTGATTTCCAAAGTGCATATGATTCTGTATGCAGAACAAAACCACTAAAGAAAGTAAAAAAAATAGGGATACAAGTTCCAATGTTTTCATGGCTATGTCACTTCCTAAAACAACGCTTTATTGCTACCAGATATGGAAGAAATATATCTAAATATAAACAAGTACACTGTGGCTTACCACAAGGCACAGTGCTCAGCACTACACTTTTTAAGATATTTATTAATGATTTGCCACACCAAATACAAGAATCAGGTGTAAAGTGTGCACTATTTGCTGATGACTTAGTAATGTGGACTTCAAAACCAAAAAACAAAAGTACAGAACTAGAAAAAACCATGCAACAATCCTTAACCAACCTACAAAAGTGGACCAAAGAAAATTTAATGACTGTTAATACAGCAAAATCAAACTATCAAATCTTTTCACTAAGGAAAAAAAAAAAAAACCACCAAAAATAAAACTAAATTTTTCGGGTCAACAATTACCAGAAACAAAGGAAGCAAAGTATTTAGGAGTTACATTTGATACCATAGTTAAAATTGAAGTATGGAAAAGTAACTACCACTATAGAATTTACAGTATCTACAATCCTCCAGACAATACACTAGATCTAAATTCTATTCCCATAGAACCCAAAAGTATTTTAATAGGTGATTTTAATGCACACTCCCCTAGGTGGGGCTACAGAGATATAAATTCAGTCAGAAGAGTCATAGAAGACCTATTAAACTCATCAACAATGGAATTAATATTTAACCCAAATGATCCACCCACTTACCTTCATTATAATGGTTCAGGTACAAATCCTGATCTTCTGATGGTGTCATCTGACATAATTGACAATAAAAAAAGAGAAATAATACAAGACCCAGGTTCAGGCCACAGAATCACCATAAACTCCATAAGAGGTCTAATAAATAAAAGTAACAAACCAAAAATTAAAACTTCTTGGAATTTTAAAAAAGCAGATTGGTTCAGTTTCCAAAATGAGATAGAAGGGAAGTGTAATATACTGTTAGAATCAGAGTTCCAGTCAACAGATGAAATGAATAAAAAAATTTGTGAAATATTATTGACAGCAGCCAAAACACATCCCCAAAGGGAAGTTAAAGAAATATAGCTACTTCTGGTCTCCATCTTTATCTAAGTTAAAACACGAAAGAAATATAGCAAGAGTCAAAGCCATTAAAACACGAAAGAAATATAGCAAGAATCAAAGCCAAAAGAACCAAGTGACCAGAAGATGTACAAAACTGGAGAAGAAAAGCAGCCATTTTTAAGAAAGAATTAATTACAGCAAAGAGGGCCAAAGAGGACATATGGACTATAGGAAAGATGGAAATAAAATATACAAATTCCTTAATAAAACAAAATTATCAAAAAATACAACTGAACCATTAAAACATAATAACAAAACCTTAACTACAGACAGGGAAATAGCAGAATCCCTTAACAAGTTTTATGCTCAGTCACAAAGAAAACCCCAAGCATATAAAAAACAAGATAAGGCTATCCAAAAAACTATTAGAGAAACTAATAAGCCAAAAGGTATACCAAATTATATTTTTATTCAGGATTTTAACGAAACAGAACTGGATTTAGAAATAGAAAAATTACAGAATAAAAAATCTCCAGGACCTGACAAGATCCACCCAGAGTTTATTAAACACCTTGGCAGGAAAGGAAAAGAAATCCTACTTAAACTGTATAACACGTGTTGGAGAATGACTGTACCTTCCGACTGGAAAAAAGTCATTATCATCCCGATTTTAAAGAAAAACAAACCTTCAAACAATATTAATAGTTTCAGACAAATATCTTTGACCAGTGTTATTGCAAAAGTGATGGAAAGAATGGTGGCATCTAGACTTAACTGATTCCTAGAATATTACAACTTAATTAATAGTTCACAGACCAGCTTCAGACAGAATCATAGTACAAGTGAAAATGTACTCCTACTAAGCCACGACATCAAGGAAGCTTTCAATAGAAAGGAGGATACCTTAGCAGTATTCATTGATTTTAAATCAGCATATGACTCAGTCTGGAGAAACAAATTAATTGAGAAGTTGCAAGCAATAGGTGTGAAAAGTAACATGCTTAAATGGATAACTCAGTTTATTTCACAAAGATTTTGTGCCACAAAATATAATACATACATTTCCAAATATAAACAAACATACCGAGGACTTCCACAAGGTGCTGTTCTGAGCACAACACTCTTTAACATATATATATATAAATGACCTTCCATCAATAATAAAAACTTTAGAAACCAAAATTGCTTTATTTGCTGACGATGTAGTCATTTGGACTTCAGGCTCTCCAAAAAAACCTGAATTAATTAAAGACAGAATAGAAACAGCCCTAAAAAAAGTACATGAATGGAGCTCCAAAAACCTCATGCCTATCAATGTGCAAAAAACAAATTATGAATTATTTACACTAAAATACAAACCAGTTAATATTAACATAAATTATAATGGTAAACCACTCAAAGCAGTTGATGATGCCAAATACTTAGGCATCACTTTCGACAGAAAGCTAACTTGGAAAAAACATATAACAAACATCTCAGAAAAGGTTGAAAAGAAACTGCAAATCCTGAAAAGGTTAGCTGGTGCTAAATGGGGCTGCTCAAGGAGAGTCCTTAACACAACATACAAAATGTATGTTAAACCAAACCTCTTGTACTGTTCTGAAGCTTTAATAACAGCAGCAAATGCTAACATCAATAAACTTGAACAAATACAAAATCAGGCTCTTCGCCTAATCACTGGAGCAGTTAAATCCACACTTATTGATGCCATGCTTGCCTTAACACGAACCCCATCAATAACAACAAAAATACAAGAACAAGCATTGCTCCAACACGAGAAAATGTTACGACTGCCAAACCCTAAATGGACAGAAGAGAACTTCCCGCCTTCAATCCTTAAAACTCATAGCAGTTTCCTAGAAAAAGTAACACAGATTAAATCCAAATTGAACATTCCTAACACCAGAGAAAATCCATTGGAATTATTGCAACCTACCTTCAGTTTGGAATTAATAGAGGAAATAAGTAAATCAGACACACCAAAAGAAATACAAAAGCTTCTAGCTCTGGAAACAATCAATACTAGGTATCCCACAGAAGAATGGCTGCACATATATACTGATGGATCCTCCAAGGAAAACCTTACTGGAGCTGGAGTTACGTGTTCACATTTTTCCTTTTATCATTCTGTTGGCAGAGACACAACAAATTATGATGGAGAAATGGAGGCTAAACACATTGCTCTCCGACAATTATTAAATCTTCCCTTAAAAAAATTTAACAAGGCAGTAATTCTTTCAGATTCTAAAGATGCAATTCAGGGAATATGTTCAAACACTACAAAGAAGTCAACAAAAATTACAGAATGCTACAAAATGTTAACACAACTCCAAAAAGTTAATAAGACTGTTCATCTCCAATGGATTCCAGCACATTGTGGAGTCATGGGGAACGAAGCTGCAGACTCACTTGCAAAGAAAGGCACAACAATAAAACAAAAGTCTAAATTCAATTTCTCATGTTCCTCAATAAAACGCTTGATCATTAAAAAATTTTCTCATTCATACCTACAAGAAATACAAACAAATGCCAAAGATAAAAAATGGATTACATTACTTTCCAACCCAGATATAATCCCCCAGAGACCAAGGAAAACAGCAGCTGCAGCCTTCCGACTATTGACAAATCACGACTGCTTAGCAAGTCATCTCTACAGAATAGGTATCTCAGCCTCACCAATATGTGTCCTGTGTAACGATCCAGCAGAAATGAACGAAGATCACTTGAAGACCTGTGAAGCATTAAGATCAGAAGAAACTACAGTTCAAAAGTATTGGAAAGCATGAATGCTAATGGCTTCATTGCCAGATGCAAGGCACTAGAAAACAACAACAACATTTGATACCTAACAAACAGACAAACAAACAGAAAATGTAATTATTATTTATTTATGCCAACAAACTTACTGTTGGTGTTTTTAAACTTTGCCCACACACGGCTTGTGTGTTTAAAAACACCAATAGTAAGTTTGTTGGCATAAATAAATAATAATTACCATGTGAAGGTCATTTAATCCTGGGATATAAAGTACTTGCAATAGTAAGTCACCATTGGGGTAATTGTTTCTTATGTGAGACTGCCTTTGTGGTTTACCAGGAGAAATATGAACTGGCTTGAGAATTTAATGCCATTCTGGCAGTTTGTCACAATAGCTCAGTGGTTAGAGCGTCTGCCCGGCAAGCGGAAGGTCTGTGGTTCAAATCCCAGTTGTGGCATTGAATTTTTAAGTTCCAGTTCTACCGCTTAGAAAATGTAATACAAAGAGCAGAGAGGCGCCTTTCTCTGTTAAAACGTTTAACAGGAATGAAGTGGGGATGTTCCAGAGTAACTCTTAACACAACATACAGTGTATATATAAAGCCATTATTTACTTACTGCAGCAAAATTCTTGTAACAGCAAACACAAAAAGAATTCAAATCTTTCAAAACCAAAGTCTGAGACTAATTACAGGTGCTATCAAAACCAAACCAATAGCAGCTATGGAAATACTAACCAACCAATACCCCATTGAATATGAAATAGAAAAAGCGGCTCTTATTCAACACGAAAAGTTGATAGACTCCCATTCAATACATGGCATAAGAGAAATTTTACACATACACTAAAGACTCAGGAGAGCTTTCTTTCCAAAATTCAAGACATCAGGAAGAATGTATGTCTTCCTAATTCAAAGGAAAACTTCATATCTAAAGTCAATCCGACACAAACATTAGACATCACATATTATTTACACCTGACAGAAGTTAAGAAAACTGATACTCCAACTAGTGTTCTAAAATTATTGGCATTAGAGACAATCCATACTAGATTTCCAGAACACGAATGGCTTCATATTTATACTGATGGATCATTTATATCAAACCGAGATGGAGCAGGGGCTGGAGTCATGTGTCACCTCTTTTCCTATTACAAATCTTTAAGTTATGGAACTACAAACTTTGATGGAGAAATTGAAGCAATTTGAATGGCCCTACAAAATCTTTTGTATAGAATTTCACATTTTCATCAAGCAGTTATTCTCTCAAATTCCAGGGCGGCAATTATAGCAATTTTATTACTTCCAAGTTGTCACCAAAAAACCAAACAATTATAGAATGTTGGAAAATCCTTACCCATCTAACCGCACTTCAAAAACACCTGGTCTTCCAATGAATACCAGCTCACTGTGGACTGAGTGGTAATGAGCTGATTTTCTTGCTAAAAAGGGTACCGGAAATGTGCAGAAATCTATAGTTAATCTACCATTTTATGCAGCTAAAAGATTAGTCAACTCTGAATTCAAAAAAATTATTGCAAAATATTACTATGAAAAATCAAAAAATAAAAGATGGGAACTACCAAACATTCAAACAGTAATTCCGGAGTATCCTCAAAAAACGGCAGTTGCAACCTTCAGGTTGATTACAGGACATGATTGTCTGTGAAAATGTTTAAACAGAATTGGGATATATTCTTCACCACTCTGTCCTCTATGTGATCTGCAAGAGGAAATGGACCGAGACCACCTTCAAATATGCCCGGCCACTTCTAGCACCCCATCCATCAGTGAAAAATATTGGAGAGTAAGAGGATTAATGACTTCATTGTCAGAAATCCAGCATTAGCTAACAATATAATTTAATTTTTTGCTACCTGTATGTGCCAGGGCTTTGAGGTATGCCAAATTACATTTTTCTTGGAAAGTTTTTGGTGTCATGACTTTCCATTTAGGTTCCAACCTTCCATGAAATTTATAAATTTTGACTTTGTACATACCTACCTTATCTTTCAATTGTTCACTAACTGGTGGTGCATTTTCCATTAATCTATCAATTTCATCATCCTCCCTTTTCAATAATTCCAATTTTGAACATTCTTTCTAAAGTTGCGTCCCTCCATATTTTTAAGGTACATCTGCTCAGTCACTTTTAGACTTAACTACCAGCAACTTGGCTGCAATTGGTTTGCATATCAATCCATTAAAATGCAATGTCATAAATATCAAACATGGTAAACTTAGTGAAACTTCTAAAATAAAATTTGGCTCAAATGTTTTAGAGCCAATCAAAGAAAACGAAAACATAAAATATTTGGGTGTAAATTTCACGAATGAAATCCAGTTGGATAAGAATAAGATAATCAAACGTTTGGAAAAAGATTTGAATTCACTTTCTTATTCCAACTTGCTCAAAGCAGATCAAAAATTAAATATCATTAATCAATATATTTGGCCTGGATTAGTTTATTCCCTTCAAAGTACACCACTGAATAAGATTCCATCCTCCTTTTTAGAAGATATTGATAAATTAATAAGAACATCCGTCAAAGAAATAGTTGGGCTAACACATGATTGCTCCAATGATATGATATACGCTCCACGTAATCTTCGAGGAATAGGACTAATCAGAGCTGGTTGGGAGGCTTATATACAACATTTCAATATGTAGCTGCTCAGAAGCTTTCACAAATACAAGATGATCATCTACGCTTGTGTCGAGATACTCAGAAAGAGAAGAAAGAAGCCCTTTCCAATTTGAACATTGACATTAATGATGAAATAATGTCAAAATCAGGACGATGGCTTCAAAAACAATTACAACTTAAATCGTTTGATGCATGGTTTCAGCTACCTCACAAGGGAAAGGGGATTGAGACATATAAAGAGAATCCCAGAGCCAATTCGTGGATGAGCAACAGAAAAATCCTGTCATGTTCTGAATGGACTAATGCCATCAAAATGTCATGTAACACGTCAGCAGTAAGATCTGTGCCTGGAAGAAATCAGCGAACAACACTATGTCGGCACTCAAATTGTAAAGAAGTGGAAACCCTTGAGCATGTACTAGGATATTGCCCAAAGGGAGAATTACTTCGCAACACTCATCACCACCGTGTGCGTTAATCAATTTCTACAGCCCTTTGTAGAGCCAATTGGGAGGTCTATGGGGAGGTCCATTGCCTGCCTGAGGATGGTGGCCATCGAACAGCAGATATCGTAGCCATCAAGAGGGATGCAGGAAAGGGTCTCATTCTTGATCCAACAGTAAGAATGGAGCAACATTTACAGCAGGCGACACAGGTGAACGAGGAAAAGGAAGCCATCTACCAACCATGCATTCCTCACCTTAGTGAGAGATATAATGTACCTGAAAAAGCATGGGAGGTAAAAGGACTACTCTTGAGGCCCGCAGAACATGTTTTAAATTCACAAGTACCTGCCTCAAAGCACTGGGTGTGCAATGGTCCGAAATTGTAAATATATGTTTACATGTCCTAAAATATTCTTTATATATTTTAAATAATCACTTATATTCAATGTGTTAACTGTTATCTTCTTGTTATAATCATTTAATGTTTCTTTATATATTTTGAATCTTAATTTTAATCTTTTTTTTTTTCTTAAAATTTGACTTTGTCATATATCTTTGTATTCTGGATCTTTATGGTCACCTGCAATGTCAGGCAGATGTCACAATTTTTGTTTGTGAAATATATATACCTCATGTTTGTTGTCATTGATGGTATCCGGTGTTGGATAATTTGTTTTCATTCGTGACAGCAGATTGCTAAAAATGTTTTGATTCCCCAGTATGTGCCATATCTCAATACTGTGTGAGGTTATCTCATGAATATACCTTGAGATGCCTGTGCTAGTTAACTTGCAAAAATTCATGAAGGCCAAGCTTACGTGATCTGTATATACCATAATGGGGTTATTGTACACATATTCTCTAAACTTTATCAGTGTGAAGTAAATAGCTGCAATTTCTTTCCCTGTCATGCAAACCTGGGCCTCCTCGACAGTCCCCGGGAAGTAACTGCAATAAGGTGATCTTTATTTTCTTCATCTCTTTGAATGATTACTGCATCATACTCTAGCCCTGAAGTATCAGTGAAAATTATGTAGTGTAAATCTTCCTTGGGTTTCTCTAGTAATATAGATGCTGCAAATGGTCTTCATTTTTGTGAATGCTTCTTCCTCCATTGTTGAACACTGCCATTTCACATCTTTTCTTAATAACTTTCTCAAAGGAGCTACTACATTTGCATATTCAATAATGAATCTAGACTGGTAATTTAGAATCCCCAAAAATCATTTCAATTGTTTTAAATTTTTCGGAGCTGGAATTTTGTTTATGTTTTTGATTCTTTCTGTAGGCCTGATTCCTTCACTCAAAATGATAAACCATGGTCCATGGAGCTTTAAGTTAGCCGACATATGTTTTCTCAGGATAAGGGAAAACCTCGGAAAGAAACCTTATCTGGACAACTTACCCTAAATGAGATTTGAACTCGTGACCTCTTGAACGTGAGGCAGACACGCTAACCGTCATGCTACCGAGGCAGGTACAAAGAATGCTGTTTTACTTGGTTTGACAATCATGTTTACTTCTTTCAATTTACTCAATACATAACTTATAAGACAAGTGTTGCTCTATATCCTCAGAAAAAAATCACAAAATCATCTACAGATTGGACTACAAATTTCTTGATGTTTTCTGCAAAAATTTTATAAAAAGCCCTCAAAAATGCACTGCTACTTGTATTCATTCCAAAAGCACAAACTTTAAATTGATAAAGGATACCTGAATGTAAAAATGTGATGTGTTGCACTCACATGTTTTTCTCTACTCTTGTTCTAACCATTCTTACAAACTCTTACTACTATATCTTCGTGTTACTTGAGATAAACATTTGTACTAATTATCTTATTGCTTATTTCCTTGTAGGTGTAAGAGGAATATTAGAATACAGTAGACTTTGAGCATAGTCAAACATTTTACAGCTTTGAGATCCCGTTCTCTTTGCACGCTTAACATATGAACAAGTGAACGATGTTCCATTTCAAGAAAGTTTTGTTTTCCGAAACTGACACAAATAGCAAGGAATATCTCTGAAATGGTTCACTCTACAAAAAACTTTATTTAGACAAATTGTGTATTTTTGCAACGTCTACATTTTTTGTATAGTATGATTTGGTCTATCTCTAACAGTTTACCAGTTATGCAAAAGTTGTCCAGAGTAAATACGACTACAGGGGCTATAGCCAGAAAATTCAAGATACACATTTCATTTGTCATAAAAATATCTCAAACATGGCATTTGAATCAAAATCATTAGAGCCTTTCAAGAAAATAAAAATTTTTAAAAAATTTTCCATGTAAAGGGTAGTTCAGGTGGGGCTATTTTCTTCAAAATCTTCATGTCACATCCTTGAAAGACATTAAACTTAAATACCAACTTTGGTTTTTAAGTGACTTTTTGTTTTTAAGTTATGCTGTGTAATCCCACATACCCACATACAAACGGACTATGGGGATGTGTATACTATGTAAATATATAAAATGCTATCGCTTACTTAAAACTTCATTTACTGCCATTCATTCTACAACAGAACCTTGTTGCTATGATACAACTATCTTTTTTTTTTTTTTTTTTTTGTCGTATATACATCCCACATCACTCCCCTTCCAGTAACTAAGTTACGATACAAAATTCAGATATACTAAATATATATAATAGTATGTAAATAGCGACTAGGGAATTTCACTGATCTGCCACTTCGAGTCTTTTTTGTGGTTTTTTCTTCATCTGATTGACTTTGAGAATTAGATGTAGACTGTTGTGATTCCTTTGGTTCTTTTAGAGAAGTGTGCTGCTTTTCTGGGAGTATTATTGAAGTATCATCATCTGCACTAATGAAATATGCTGGTTTCAGGTGGTCAATTGAGATGTTTACAGGTTTTCCCTTAATTTTGAGTGTGAAATATTTTGCAGTTTTTTGATGGCTTGAAAAGGGCCTTCATATGGTGGTTGCAGAGCTTTCTTGACTCTGTCAATTCTCACAAACACATGTGACCATTTGCTGAGGTCTTTATGCACAAACACAGATTGGGAAGTTTTATGCTTAACTTCTAAAGGTTGGAGTTGTTGCATGTGTTTTTGAAGATTAGATAAAAAACTTTCTGGCTCCATTACAGCTTTAGGTTGATCAAAAAATTCACCAGGAAGCCTGATACATGTGCCATACACCATCTCTGCTATCGCACTGTTTGTGTCGTTCTGAAATGATGCACGTAAACCAAGTAAAACTGTGGGAAGCGTATCTGTCCACTTTATTGAGTTGTATGCGATTATAGCTGTTTTCATTGTGCGATGCAGACGTTCAACTTTTCCATTGCTTTGCAGATGATAAGGAGTTGTATGTTTAAGTTTCACACCACAAAGTTCTGAAAGTTTCTTGAAAAGTTGACTTTCAAATTGTCTTCCTTGGTCTGTAATTAAAGTGCTTGGAACTCCAAAATGAGCTATCCAGTGATCATAAAATGATTTTGCCACTGTTTCAGCTGTGATGTTTTGCATTGGTATAGCTTCCATCCATTTAGTGTATCGATCTGTACAAGTGAGACAGTAGAGATAGCCATCTGAAGGTGGAAGTGGACCAATAATATCAACATGAATGGTACTGAATTGCTCACCTGTTTCTTGGAAAGTGCTGATTGGTGATTTGGTGTGTTTTGTTATTTTACTCTTTTGACATGCCAGGCAAGCTTGAGTCCATTCTTTTACATCTTTTTTAATGTTGGGCCAAATAAACTTAGAGGTCATCAGTACTACAGTTGATTGATTCCAGGATGCGCTAAATGATGAATTTGAAGAAAGAACTGCTTACGAAGTTCTTTTGGAATATAAGGCCTTATGTTATTGGTTGATACATCACACCATAATGTTTTTCCAGATGTAATGGATAACTTTTGAACTTTAAATTGGGATTTTCTTCTTGAAGTTGTTTCAGTTCCTTGTCTTGTTGTTGGCCGTCAGCAACTGCATCATAATCGATGACAGAGAGAAACTCTAAATGCGACAAGTTGTCTGCAACTATGTTGTCTTTGCCACTAATGTGCTGAATGTTTGTTGTAAATTGAGAAATATATTGTAAATGCCGCAGTTGTCGTGGGGATGCTCTCTCATTTTTTTGCTTGAATGCAAACATAAGTGGTTTATGAGCCGTATATATTATAAAATCTTTTCCTTCAAGAAATGCTTAAATTGTTTGACAGAGAGATGATAGCTAGCAATTCTCTATCGTAGGTGCTGTATGCTCTCTGTGCCGTGTTTAGTTTCTTTGAATAAAAGGCGATGGGTTTCCATCCATTTTCTTCATATTGTTGTAGAACACTTCCAAATGCAAAGTCACTTGCATCTACCACTAATGCTAGTTGAAATGTTGGATCTGGAAATGTTAATATTGCTGCGTTAGCTAAGTCTTGTTTACATTTCTCAAATTGTTGAATAGTTTCAGGAGTCCATTCAATTTTTCGTTTATCTTTCTTTTTTGCACCTTTCAGGTAGTCGTGTAGCATAGCCTGTGTTTCTGCTGCATTTTTAAGGTACCGTCGATAGAAATTAACAGTGCCTAAGAGCAAACGAAGATCATGAATTGTTTCTGGTAGCTTGTAGTCAAGAATCACTTTCACTTTATCTGGTAGAGGTCTGGAACCTTCACTGGTGATTAAATGTCCTAAAAATTCCAATTGTTCTACACCAAATACTGATTTAGAGACATTTAAGTGGAGTCCAAATTTATTAAGTCTTTCAAATACCATCTTGAGATTAAAAGGTAGAACTGGAACTTAAAAATTCAATGCCACAACTGGGATTTGAACCACAGACCTTCCGCTTGCCGGACGGACGCTCTAACCACTGAGCTATTGTGACAAACTGCCAGAATGGCATTAAATCCTCAAGCCAGTTCGTATTTCTCCTGGTAAACCACAAAGGCAGTCTCACATCAGAGACAATTACCCCAATGGTGACTTACTATTGCAAGTACTTTATATCCCAGGATTAAATAACCTTCACATGGTAATTATTATTTATTTATGCCAACAAACTTACTATTGGTGTTTTTAAACACACAAGCCGTGTGTGGGCATAAATAAAAAATAATTACCATCTTGAGATGTTCACGATGTATTTCATTAGATTCTGAAGCAATAAGACAATCATCAATATATGGAAAGACAAACTCAAATTCTCTAAATACTTCCTTAATAAAGCATTGGAAACTGCTTGGTGCATTTCTAAGTCCAAATGGCATTACGTTAAATTCATACAATCCAAATTGAGTTATTATTGCTGTTTTTGGCTTAACTTCTTTGGCTACTGGAATCTGGAAGTATGCCTTGAAGAGATCAATTTTACTAAATACCTTTTTTCCTCTTAATATATGTTGAAAATCTTCAATCCGAGGTATTGGGTATCGATCAGGGATAGTTTGAGCATTCAGCCGTCTATAGTCACCACATGGTCGGAAAGTTCCATCTTTCTTTGGGACTATATGCAGGGGACTAGCCCATTGAGATTTTGATGGCCGAATAATTCCATTATCTTGCATGAACTGGAATTCCTGTTTGGCAATGTGAAGCTTTTGAGGATCCAGCTGTCTTAGTCTGCAATGTGTTGGTGTTCCTTCTGTTGGAATGAAATGCTGGATACCATGTTCAATTTTTGTGTGTACCAATTGAGGTTTGGTTAAATTTGGGTAATTGGATAATAAATCAGCAAATCTTTGGTTTTTATTAGCTGTAACAGCTGTTATTTCACCCTTGATGCAGAGTTTTGTTTCACCATCAATTAGTTGTCTTTTATTTAGGTCAATTGAATTTTGAAATTGAATTTTTTAAGAACATCAGCTCCTAAAATGCCCTTGCTAGTTTTTGCTACTATAAAAGGCCATTGAAATTGTCTGCGGAGTCCTAAATCAATATTCATGGTTTTAAACCCATAAGTTGGAATCTCAGTATCATTTGCTGCATACAGTTTAAAATTTGAATATGAATTTTTGTTATTGGCATTTTCCGGAATTATGCAGACATCAGTCCCACTGTCCACAAGGAATCGTAAACCCGTTTTTTTGTCACGCACAAATAACCGGGATTTGCAGCAATTATTAATAGTTTCAGTAGCATAGTTCACTGCCCACTCGACTACTTTTTCAAGTTTTCCGGATCATTCCATGAACATGGAGGTTGACATTTTTCAGGAAAGCATTTGTTTCCGAACTTAAAATGGTAATAACAATATTTTCCATTGTGATTATATCTTCTGCTACATCGATTTCGACTGGAGCTTCAACTTCTAGGCCTAACAGGCTGTAATGAGGCTATACGCTGTACTAAAGCAGATATCTGTGCAGAAAGTTTGGTTATGACATCGCAGTTGCTTTCGGATACTTCATTATCCGTACTAGCTGTTTTATTTATGCTGTAAAGCTCATTATGGGGGTTAATTTCAATAATTTTATCTGCCATAATAGCAATCTTCTCCAAACCCTTGTCAGACACTATCAAAACATTCTTAATGGAGTTCGGTAACTTTTCTAACCAGAGAGTACGAAGTAATTTCTCGGATATGTTAATACCAGCTAAAGATTGCATTTTCCTTAAAAGTTGGCTTGGTTTCATGTCTCCGAGCTCCAAACCCGTTAATAAGCGTTTTATTTGTTTTTCTTCGCTTTCTTTGAACGCATTCAAAAGACATTACTTGGCAGCAGAATATTTGTTCGATTCAGAATCTTTAACTATGTCCCAGATATTTTCTAGATATTTCGGTTCAAGTTGAGCAACCAGGTAGTTAAATTTGGTGTCTTCCTGGGTTATTTTGGAAATATTAAATTGTGCTTCGACTTGAAAAACCCAAATTTCTGGTTTTTCTACCCAGAATGGTGGGATCTTCATGCTTACCTGATTAGCTTCCTCAAGCAGATTTTCACTTTCATTCATGTTGTCTTGCGATGCACTCGTAAATTATCACATCGGGATTCACCAATTATATGGGGATGTGTATACTATGTAAATATATAAAATGCTATCGCTTACTTAAAACTTTATTTACTGCCATTCATTCTACAACAGTACCTTGTTGCTATGATACAACTATTTTTTTTTCACCGTCGTGTATACATCCCACAGGACCTATTTTCTAAAAATTTTTTTTTCAGAGAGCCTCAAAACATATATTTCCAGTGAAATCTCGACATCAAATTTTTGGGTGGAATACAATACTTCCTCTACTTACCATTAGAGAAAGTGAAAATGCTGTATACTTTCGTAGATCTACCCTAAGTGATATTTACCAAAATGATGCAGGAAGATCTAAAGTAGAAAAAATGTTACCCTTTTGTAATTTATTTAGTATGACTTCAACACTTTCTGGCCTCAATCTATCAGGTTTACAATGCTGCTTAAATTTTCTTGCATCTAATGTGACTGTAATTTTTCCATTTGTTTTATTTACTATGCATTAGCGATTCACAAATTCAGAATTAGTAATTTCTATAACCCCATCTCTTAATCTAGAATTTATTACTGTATCAACTTCTCTTATACGAGGTGCATCCAGAAAGTAAGTCCCGATGACCGATAAAGAGAACAAAAACAACACTAAGTAAGAAATATTTATTGAAATAATTACATAGACTCACTGGCTACTTTTCAACATAGTCATCACCATTGTTGAGACATTTATTGTAACAGTGCACCATTAATTGTATGTCCAAGTCATAGGATTCTGCCGCCAACGACGATGTCACTACATTCTGCACCTCAGCATCATGTGAAACCATTTTCTTGCCAGAAAACGCTTCATGAGACGGAAGAGATGAAAGTCACTTGGACCAAGGTCAGGTCTGTAGGGTGGATGTTCGAAGACCTCCCATCCAAACTTATTCAACACATTTCACGTGGCATTGGCTGTATGTCTTGCATTGTCATGCACAAGTGTAATGCCTCTTGTCAATATTCCACATCTCTTATTCTGGATTGCCTGCCACCTCTGGCAATGTCGATCAGCATTTATGGTCTCTCCTCGCGGTAAAAAGCAGCACAAGAGGACACCACATCGATTTCAGAAGACAGTGCACAGGATTTTTTTGACTGAGATTGTCTGCTTGAATTTGGTCTTCACAGGTGAACCACTATGCCGCCAATGCATTGATTGTTGTTTTGTCTCTGATGTGGCATATGCCACCAATGTTTCACCCCCAGTGACAATATTGTTGAGAAACTGGTCACCTTCCGCTGCGTATCACTGTAGAAATGTCAATGCTGCAGCCAGATGTTTGGTTTTGTGTTCATCTGTCAGTTGTCTGGGCACCCATCTTGCACATACTTTGTGAAAACCAAGTCACCAGGAGACAATTTCGTGCAAAAGCGGGTGAAACATCTGGGGAAACTGACAAGAGAGTTCTGAAACTGTGAAGCGCCGGTTCTGCACAACTGCTTGCTGCGCACTTTCCAACACTTCTGGCGTCACCAGGGACGGTCGGCCATCACAGTCTTCGTCATGAATACCAGTTCTTCCTTCCGTGAATTGCCTGCACCATCCACTTACCATATTGTCACAAATAATGTCCTGCCCATACACGTGACACAATTGACAATAGATCTCTGCTGGAGATTGCTTCTGAGCATGCAAAAATCGCATGACTGCACGAACCTCGCAGTTGGCAGAAGACAATATTGGAGCAGCCACTTTCTCCTAGCACAGAGCAGTAACCACTGCCGTCACAAAACTGTTACCATATACTTCTCTTCTCCTGCATACACGCATTCCTATCCGACAGGTGGTGTCATCTCTGGATGCGATCGGGATTTACGTTCTGGATGCACCTCGTAACACAAGGAATTGGTCTAACTTTATCTGTAAAAGGTTTTTTTGGTGTAATTTCAAATGAATGAGTGTAGTAATGCACTTCCCTGGTTTTTCTGAAAATACTTCTTTATTTCTGATCAAAATTTCCAACAATTTGTTCTTCTGTACTTTATTCAAATAACTAGCCTGATTAACTTTTCTCTCAATAACTCTTCTAAATGTTCATAGTTTTCCCTATCCTCGTACCTATTTGTATCCTGGCAATTCCAATTTTTTATGAGATTTTCTTGGGATTTTCCTATCATATTATTTTCAAAGATTTCTGTATCTTTGTCTTATCCCATATTTATCTCATTCTCCATATTATATTCTTCAATATTTAACTCTGCTAATTCCATAGCTTCTACTTGAAGATATTCGACAAAGAAGGTGTCCCCTCAGATTCCCTCCTGTTTCTTGTCCCTCACAATTATTTCTGAATAGCTATCTTCAACAAACGGTACTGTTATTTCTTTCTTAATTTTCAACTCTAAAAATCTACTTTCAAAATTTACAAGAGCTTCCCACCAATAAAGGCAATCACGACCTATGATTATATCTGTTTCAAGTCTTACAACGATCAGAAACAAATTTCTACAATTGTCCCACTTATTGCCTGTAACTTCACCTCTTCTTTCATTTTATCAATAGCTAGTGAACAATATATCCCACTGACTGGTAAAAACATTATTTTCTAACCATCCCTAACCAATTCATCATAATTTTGTGAGCATACTGTGCTATTAGCTCCTGTATCTATAACAGCCTAGTATAGTTTCCCATTTACCCCAATGTTGATTCTGGGTGGATCTAATACTCTTTCATTTTCTTCTACCCTATTTTTACTTTCTCTACTGGTAAGTAGGTACCGCCAGGTAGTTCCAAGAAGTTACTCTAACGATTCTGGAGGGGTTTTTTAGTTGGTAGGAACCCAACTCGCCGGATCAGCGGTGTCTGAAAGATTTTTCCCCTGCCTACAAAAAAAAACAAAAAAAAACTGGTAAGTAGGGGAAGTATTGCATTCCACCCACAAATTCGATGTCGAGATTTCACCGGAAATATATGTTTTGAGACCCCCTGAATCCAAAAAAAGCATTTTTAGAAAAACGTCCGTGAGTGTGTCTGTGTGTCAGTCTGTGTGTCTGTCAGTCTGTGGACAGCATAACTCAAAAACGAAAAGTCGGTTAAAAACCAAAGTTGGTATTTAAGTTTAATGTCTTTCAAGGATGCGACACGAAGATTTTCAAGAAAATAGCCCCACCCTAAACTACCCTTTACATGGAAAATTTTTCGAAAATTTTGATTTTCTTGAAAATAGTTGTAACGATTTTGATTAAAATGTCATATGTTTGAGATATTTTTATGACAAATGAAATGTATATCTTGAATTTTCTGGCTATAGCCCCTGTAGTCATATTTACTCTGGAAGACTTTTGCATAACTGATAAACCGTTAGAGATAGACCAAAACGTACTGTACAAATAATGTAGACCTTGCTAAAATACACAATTTATATCTAAATAAATTTTCTTGTAGGGTGAACCATTTCGGAGTTATTCCATGTTATATGTGCGAGTTTCGGAAAACTTAGAACTTCCATGAAATGGATCATTGTTGTTCATTTTTTCATATGTTAAGTGTGCAATATCAACAGAATCTCAAACCTTTAAAACATTTGACTATCGCAAAAAGCCTACTGTATTCTAAGTTCCTGTTGCACCTACAAGGAAATAAACAATAAGATAATTTGTAGAAATGTTTATCTTAACTAACACGAAGAAGATATAGGAATAAGAGTTTGTAAGAATGGTTAATACAAGAGTAGAGAAAGTCATGTGAGTGTAACACATCAGATTTATAACTTCTGTATTTCGTTGTATCATTAACTGCCCCCTAGGAACATTATTTTCCATGTACTTAACACAACATTTGTAAGTACAAGTTTTCACTGAAGGTGCATTTGACTGGGTCTGTTGTTTCCAAGAGTCTTACTTGTAGCTCCAGTTCCAGTTCCATTTCCATTATTATTATTGCTTATTCTGTTCTCTGAAAACTGCTTAGGATTATTTCCAACCATTTGCTTTACAAAAGCCCTTTCTGTATCTACTGGAGAATTTCTAGCATTTTGATTTATTTCTGATTCTCAGGGTGACATGGGTCTGGATGACGTTGGCCTTGGAGACTATGATGACCTTGACCTAAAATCCTGACTCACCATTTGTCCAATATTCGTTATCTGAATTTCTCCTATACCTAAAGTACTTTCGTCCCCTTCCATTCCTGTCAAATCTACCAGCATTCATGTAATTAACTTGAATATTTCTTCCCCTATGAGCCTCATTCCAATTTGTCTTTCTACAAACATTATTCCTACCATGATTTTCCCAATGATGCACTTCTGTCCTAAGCACTGGACCCCTATATTTCCCTCTATCATTGTTTCTATTTTGGTGGAACTTTGGGCTCCCCTTGCCCAAAAGAATTTACAATTTTTCTTTCAGTTCTCACTTGATTTCTATAACTTCCTAGACATGATCTAAGGCTTCTAGACATGATGTATGTTATTTTCTAATGCTAACAACAGATCAATCATAGTTGCAATACTATTAGGTCTTGCTATGATTATGTAATGCTGAGGCATTTCAGGAAAGGTGTAATTACTATATTGATTAAATCTTTCTCACGCATGGGAGGATCCAACATCTTGAATTTTCGAGCTATTTTCATAAAATAGTTTACCATTGATGGTCTGTCCCTGGATAAAATTTCCCATTACTTAGTTCTAGCTTTATGCTAGCCTGTCTACTAGAGGTCTGATTGGGCTCGGGCCAAGCCCTCGGGCTTAGGCCCAGCCTGGCAAGCAGGTCGGGTTCAGGCCTAATTTGGAAAATGTTTGTCAGACTCAGGCCAGGCCTGGGCTTGAAAATTAAGAAATACAAAATAATGTATTATATATTTTTCCAAGAATAGCACAATTATCATAGCATTCCATTACTAAGAATTCTATACGATTATTCTGCTGAAAGGTTTCAAACAATAATGATAATAATGCCATAATTACAATCATAATATAATTAAATAATCAGGCAGGGCCCAAGCACTATAACCTCTTCTCAGGCTCGGGGCAGGCTTGAGCTTAGTTGAGGCCGGGCGGGCCGAACCTAAGAATGTCGGCCCATGCAGGCCTCTACTGTCTACTTGCTCCTCAGTATCTGCCTAAAAATTCACTTATAAAGGTCCTGCAGTCATTATTGTTTCCCTAAATAAATCTAGCCAATTTGCTGCATTCCCTTTTAGACATTTCCTGACTATTACCATCTTATACTCCTCTGATACACTTTTGACCATGAAGTACTCCTGTAATCCCTCAATAAAAGCTTCAGGATTATCAGAATCCTCATTTTTAAAAATTGGTGGTACAATTCCATTCCACATATGATTATGTAAGTGCATATATGGATTGGCATTTCCTGAAAAATTATTTCTTTCATCAGAATTCAAATTACTGGTAACCATACTAGACATAGAAAAATCAGCTGATGCATTTGGCATTGCCTCATTTCTTGCAATTACATCACTGATATTACAACTAGAATTAGGTACATTTCCATTGATTGTATTGAATGGGAGTCTGATCAACTTTTCATGTAGAATAAGAGCTTTTTTTTTTCTTTTATATTCAATGGAGTACTGGTTGGTTAGTATTTCCATATCTGGTATGTTGTGGTTTTGACAGCACCAGTAATTAGTCTCAGACTTTGGTTTTGGAAGATTTGAATTCTTTTTGTATTTGTTGTTACAAAAACTTTGCTGCAGTAAGTAAATAAAGGTTTTATAACGGGTGATTCAAACGACTAAACTGGCTGCGCTGTGTTTTATCTGTACAGATCCTCGGTGCTCGTCGCCAAATACCACGGTCATGGAAGAGCACGAATAAAGCCATACAGCATTTTAAGAACTACTTTTAAAGAGTACTTTTAAAGGCTTCACTTACCAACATAATTATAGCAGATGCTGAAACTGGCTACCGTCGTTGTCCATACAATTTTGCCACCTCTGTAGGAAATTATCCATCAGTTGCCATAGCTCATGTTGAGAAATGCTGGCAAGTTCCTGACGAATATTTTGTTTTAGTTCCTCCAGGGTGTGTGGGTTTGTCTTGTACACTTTATGCTTCAAGTTACCCCAGAGATAGAAACTACAGGGGGCAAGGTCGGGGGACCAAGGGGGGCACAAATTTATGCTAATAATTTTGTCCTGAAACACACTTTCAATTGTTCTCATCGAAAGATTGGCTGTATGAGCTGTTGCAGAGTCTTGTTGAAAAAAGGCAAAATCATGCTCCCTGTTGGTTAATTCTCTAAAAAAAAAAAGGGCACAAATTTGTATTCACTTATGTACAAGTGTGAACTGTTGACTTGAAAAAAATTGGGCCTATAACCCTTTCTCCACTAGTGGCGCACCATGCACCTGACGAGCTGACTGGGTTAACACATACAAATCATAAATAAATACATGCTGTGCAGTAGAAAACAAATGCTGAGCCATAATACACTTTGTGACTAAGAACAGGACTGAATAATAATTATTAATTATTAAACTGGTAATAATGCAGCCGCACGATATCACATCAACTCAATACTGATTGTGAGCAGAGCAGAGAAAAACAAGTGATGCTCATGACCTTGTGTATATCAGCTGATGGTAAGGTGTTTCCGTGTGTGCAGTGGAAAAACACTGCCTATCGGTTATCTCTCTGTGTATACACTGTATGTCGTGAAAAGAGTTGCTCTGGAACATTCCCACTTCATTCCTGTTAGATGTTTTAACAGTGAAAGGCGCCTTTCTGCGCTTTGTATTACATTCTCTATTTGTTTGGTCCCTGTAAGGTTGGCATCAAAACTTGCAAACATTTTGCTTCCTTTGTTTCTGGTAATTGTTCACCCTCAAAATTTAGTTCTATTCTTAATGTGTTTTTTCTTTAGTGATAAGTAGAGCCCAGATTTTTATGTAATTACATATTTTAAATCCTGCATAATATTTCAATGAGAAACAAAAATGTTGGCGAATTACGTCATTTGGGACTCCCTTACAAATTTTTATTTTACATATTTTTACATATTTTGCACGTTTCTACATATTTTAACGATATTACATAAAATGTACATATTTTCTGGGTTTCGTTACAATTTTGTTATTTTTTAAAAAAAATATTGTAGTTACATTATAAACTACTGTTTTCACATGTTTTGCTGAAAGCAACAAAAATTAATCTGCGAAATAGGAAGCAAGTTAAATTAAGAATGCGATAATAACCGCCTCGCCTTGTTCTGATTGTTGTCCGTTTACATCAAAACAGGTGCCACTCGACAATGTTGACCTCCAGCGTCACATTTCCCGTAGCGCTTTAGGCATTTACAAGAACTGGAGAAATTGATTGTTATCATTGTCGCAGAAGTTGGCATCTTGTAATATAATACTGTGAGGAAACAAAGTGAGCCGCTGGACAACCATCAATATAGTGAGGCTATAATACTGCAGTTAGTTCCTTGTAAGTCTTAGTAATATGGCACCAGTTGCATCCTCGGTATCCTGCAAGTTGAATTATTCATTGGTGAAATTAGATAGCACCTTTGGAACCGATGGAAAAATAATAGTCTGTCAAGCATGAGGTAAAAGAATTGACTGTTCCATGAAATCTCAATTGGAACAACATATAAAAAGTGCTCTTCGCATACGAGTCATTCCACGTCAAATCGAACAAAATATGGCAAAAAATGACCTTGCTCTCTCAGATTTTCTTGAAATTTTTTTTGGTGTTTTGGAACAAGATATATTTGAACCGTGTTTCTTCGTTTTGTATAAAAAAATTTATTTCGGCAGATATTAATTTTTGAAATGCCCCAAAAATTGCGCGCTCCTCACTCTTCGATCAATCATATCTCCAATTGTAATGAAGCAAATTACTTGATCTTTGGCTCAAATTAAAGATAAATTGCAGCATTTCGTGAGGTATTTATTAGAACATTTTATTAATTATTATTAATATTATATTTTATACGATTAAAGCTTTAAAGTTAGATAATAACATAAACTCGACTATTTAAAAATCTGGAAAAAAAACTAAAAATACAATGAAGTTTATTCAATATTCTCAGAAAAAATCAGAATGGAGTCTCTAACAGTTCAGTTGTAATTAACTTTGCGAATCAGTGCAGCAAATTCGCGAGGCAGTGGTGGCGGCTACAGTAACCTTACACAATTGCCACCTTCCATTACGGCAACTGTTGACTGCTTGAGGTTCCATGAACGTTACAACAGTACAGTAAGGAGAACACTTCTAGCTGACACTATTACTTGCACACTATTAGCATCTTCAAAATGTTTTTAAAATATGCATTTTAAACTAATGTTTCCATACAACATACAGCTTTACCTCCTTCTTCGAAAGAAAATTGTTTCACTAAAGCTTCAGTTTTTGACAAAGGAATGAAGGAGTGTAATTTTAAAGCACAGCTGGACCCATCATTCTTGGCCCCTGAACTTGACTGGAAGTCCTGTTGGCGAATCCATAGCTTTTGTCTGTTTCATCAGCTCATATTGTATAATTCTGCGAATGAAACCATGCACAACATCGTGAGGGAGGGGGAAGGTAGTTATGTCTGCATGATCTGAGACAGTCCTTACTAATTCAAAGGTGTTTTTTAGTGCAGTGTGCAGTTGAAGACATAGACCTTTGCGATAAATAGTGAATATAGTGAATTTGTGAGACATTGATCATAGCGTAAATCAATTATGCCACCTGTAAGTTCTAAATTAGGGACCAAAACAGTATACAGTCAGAGTAGAGAAATTATTTCAAATGTATGGTCGTACATGAAGGAAGAAGCTAGAAGCAAAGAACTATTTACATCAGAAGATTTTTTCAAAAAAATTCAAAAGTTCAAAAGCACGTATCAGATGCCACAGGAGTATCAGAAAGAAGGTACATCGTGGAGACATTTTTCTGCATGGACTGTACTGCCTTAGTAAGAAGTTATCTGACTAGCATAGCTGACGCGGCAATTCGCAGGCTGTCTGCAGTCACCTGGCTTGTTACTCGTCTGTGTGCGCTTGCAGGCCTCCAGAAAAAAAATTGTAGCAAATGCACTAATGCAAGCTCCATCATTTTCAACATCTTATTTTATAGATAGAATGTCAGGAAATACGTGTGTATTTTTTTAGATTTTTAACACATCGATTTAAATTCTATTTTTGGTTTTACAAAATATACCATAAAAAAAAACAGTCCAAAATTTATGGGTATTAATGATTGATCGAAAGTTGTTAAAAGTGTTATATCTAACCTTTCCAGTGCGCCAAACCCCAACTCTCAACTCTATATGAACTTAGAGTAACAAGTGATTTTATTATTATTTATGCCAACAAACTTACTGTTGGTGTTTTTAAACACACAAGCCGTGTGTGGGCAAAGTTTACGAACTGGCTTGAGAATTTAATGCCATTCTGGCAGATTGTCACAATAGCTCAGTGGTTAGAGCGTCCGCCCGGCAAGCGGAAGGTCTGTGGTTCAAATCCCAGTTGTGGCATTGAATTTTTAAGTTCCAGTTCTACCTCTTAAGTGATTTTATATTAAGGTGCGTGCAGAAATTGCTTAGTTTCTAATAGCCATAACTAAGCAAGTACGGAAATAAAAAAATATTGGTCTCCTTATTTGATGCCTATTATTCATAAAAAAAACTTTTGAACCTCCTACGAAAAAGTTGTGTTTTACGGGTGTTCGATTTGACGTGGATTGACCCATACACAACAGACACCTACAGTCTTCTAGAAAGCAAGTTCTGTTGACACAAATGCAACAGGAACTGTCCTGAAATGATTTTTTAAAGACTTGTGCAGTGCAATGCTTGCAGCTAATATCTCGTGGCATTAACTTCAAATTCCTCAATTTCGCTCTTTTCTAAAAAAAATATTGCAAGAAAGTTATTCCAGATGAATCTACTCTGAGGAAAAAGTATCTTCATGTGTGCTATAGAGAAGCACTTGCTCATATATGGAATGAAATTGGCGACTCCTGTATTTAGTTTGCTGTCGATGAAGCTACAGATGACATGGGTCGGTACATAGCAAATTTAGTAGTAGGAAAACTAGATTCTGAAAGTCCAGCAAAACCATTTCTGATTTGTTGCAAGGTGTTAGAACAAACAAATCATTCTACAATTTCAAGATATGTAAATGATGGGATGAAGATTCTGTGGCCAGAGGGTGTGTGTGAGGAAAAGGTTCAGATGCCGCAGCGTACATGATTAAAGCTGCTACTGCCCTTAAGGTTTTCTACCCGAATGTACCTGCTTGGCCCATGCATTGCAACATATTGCTGAAGTAGCAAGAAGTAATTTTCCCTGTGTGAATAAGTTGATATCAGCAACAAAAAAGGTCTTTGTGAAAGCACCGCACAGAATTCAGTGCTATAAAAATCATCTCCAACATGTCCATTTGCCTCCTGAGCCAGTACTTTACAAGATGGGTACAGGGTTAGAAGCTGTGAACTTGTATTGTGAACATTTTGAAGGAGTCCAGTCAGTGGTGAACATGTTCTCTTCAGAAGTAGCTGTTTCGATATATGAATCTCAGTACATCTAAAGTGGCAAGCTCCTGTGCTTGCATCAAAAGCAACTTCGGCTGGTTGCCTATAACCATCAAGCAAGCAGTTGGAAACATCAGGTTCCCTTCTTCACGAATATATGGATTTAATAGAACGTGCATCACAGAAGATTAATGTAGTTGCAGGAAAGAAGGTAGGTGAAAAATTCAAAGCTGTGCTAAATAGGAATCCAGGGTACTCTACGCTTGGGTTCGTGTCTTAAGTGCTAAATGGTGACAATGTCGATTTACCAAAACATTTCTCTGCAAATCAGATTCCTATACTAAAATATGCTCCTGTTACTTCGTCTGACGTGGGGAGAAGCTTCTCTGCTTAAAAAAACACATTTTATCCGATAGGAGACAAACAATGACCCCTGAAAATGTGGAGAAGTATATGGTTATTCACTGTACATTGAAACAAGCAAAATACTCAAAATGAGAATGCTTGGTTGTTCATTGTATGTCAAGAGATAGAAAACTGAAAATGCATCTTAGTTATAAAATTTAATTATTTTGAATTGATTGTTTTACTCATTGATAAATTGGTTCAATATTTCAACTTTGCTTTACCGTCTAAAATTTAAATGAAATATTTATGTGAAATGAGTAATTTTAATAAATATAATCCAAAACACATCTTTTTATTTCGTGATTACCTACTTGAAAATAAATTTTAGATAAATTCTGCATACAACAAAACATTTTCCCTATAATTAATTCTATATTTAGTAAATTTTAACTCATTGTAATTAATTTATGTACTTACAGACCCATCAAATTACAAAATTCTGGGTAATTTGCAGTCTGCATTTAGATTTGAGGTTGTAATCTTAGCATTTAGATTATTACATAATTTTACATATTTTGTTGATATTACATATTTCATTACATATTTTGATGTTTTTTGTTACATAAATATGTACGTATTTCGTACCTTGATATTAAATAAAAATCCGGGCTTTAGTGATAAGATTTGGTAGTTTGACTTAGTTGTATTAGGTCATTAAATTTTCTTTGGTCTGCTTTAAAAAGGTTGGCTAAGGATTGTTGCATGGTTTTTTTCTAGTTCTGTACTTTTGTTTTTTGGTTTCGAAGTCCACATTACTAAGTCATCAGCAATGCATATTTCACGCCTGATTCTTGTATTTCTTGTGGCAGATCATTAATAAATATATTAAAAAGTGTTGTGCTGAGCGCTACACCTTGTGGTAAGCCATGGTGTACTTGTTTATATTTAGATATATTCCTTCCATATCTGGTAGCAATAAAGTGTTGAGTTGGGAAATGATATAACCATGAAAACATTGGACCTTGTATATATGGTATACCTGCTGAAATATTGCCAGTAGTTTGAGGATTTATCCCTATAACTTTTAGACCTAGGTTGTGCTTCCCCAATAATCTTTACTTAATACACTTAAACAAAGAGTGAATTAAAACACTTAGGATACATAATAAAGAACAAGAAGTAAACAAAATAAATATATAAATAAAAACACTTAAGATTTACTAAGGAAAATCATAGTTGAACCACCACAAATATCACAGAAAGAAAGTGCACATTAAGTAGGAGTTACAATGTTTTGAGTTAAGAAGCCAGGTGTCCTTATATCACTTTAGTATAATTTTAAGCAACTTATTTTTATATCATTATTTACAGAAAGAAAATATAAGCAAATTCAGTTACCATTCATTCAAAGCCATCACATAACCAGGATTTACAGTAGCGTCACATGTGAAGTTTGTGGATTGTACATATGAGAAATATAAAATTTTTATGTATATAAATTACATATACTCTTTAAAACATATATTGCACAGTACACTATATTAAGTTTCGTTAAAATGATCTAAACATGTGGCTTCCAGCTGAAAACATTTTCTATTGTTATGCAAACAAAGTATCAGAGTTAACATAAGCACTGCTGAATTTACTTTTTACTACTTTAATCTGTCTTCCATTGGTTATGTAGGACTTGACTCATATAAGGGCCACCTCCCTTACACCATAAGGACCTTACTTCTTTAACAGGCCCTAATGACCTAGCCATCGAGGGACCCTTAAACAACTCTCACTCCCTCACTTCTTTAACAATATGCTATGGTCCATAGGATCGAATGCTTCACTTAAGTCCATAAAAATGTTTGTTGTATATCTGTATTTTGACTCCTAAAGTTTCCTTTAAAAATGAATACAAAGCATTTAGTATGGGTTTGCTTTTTCTAAACCCATTTTGTAAATCACTCATCATCATACTTCTATTGCATTATATGTAGTTAGCTAATGCTGGATTTCTGACAATGAAGTCATTAATCCTCTTGCTCTCCAATATTTTTCACTGATGGATGGGGTGCTAGGAGTGGCCGGGCATATTTGAAGGTGGTCTCGGTCCATTTCCTCTTGCAGATCACATAGAGAACAGAGTGGTGAAGAATATATCCCAATTCTGTTTAAATGTTTTTCCAGACAATCATGTCCTGTAATCAACCTGAAGGTTGCAACTGCCGTTTTTCGAGGATACTCAGGAATTATTGTTTGAATGTTTGGTAGTTCCCATCTTTTATTTTTTTGTTTTTCATAGTAATATTTTGCAATAATTTTTTTTGAACTCAGAGTAGACTAATCTTTTAGCTGCATAAAATGGTAGATTAACTATAGATTTCTGCACATTGCCGGTACCCTTTTTAGCAAGAAAATCAGCTTTCTCATTACCACTCAGTCCACAGTGAGCTGGTATCCATTGGAAGACCAGGTGTTTTTGAAGTGCGATTAGAAGGGTAAGGATTTTCCAACATTCTATAATTGTTTGGTTTTTTTGGTGACAACTTGGAAGTAATTGCTATAATTGCCACCCTGGAATCTGAGAGAATAACTGCTTGATGAAAATGTGAAAGTCTAATAAAGATTTTGTAGGGCCATTCGAATTGCTTCAATTTCTCCATCAAACTCCATCTTGGTTTGATATCAATGATCCATCAGTACTGTATGCCCACCACAAGAAGGCTAGAGGGGACTGAAGGGCAGAGGGGGGCTTGAACTGTCTATCTACTCCGGTAGCAGATCTGTTTACTAGGAAACGAGTGTATGAGATGCATATTTCTAGCTATAGGTGAGTTATGTGACAACATTGTGTATTTTAAACGAGCCTAGCATCGTTGTCATACTCGGAAACAAGGCATAAACACTGTGCAGGAAGCACAAAATGATTACACTACACATTCCTAAGACTTGCCTTCTTGTCTTGGGCACACAGTATAAATATGGAGCCATTTGTGTTCTGGAAATCTAGTATGGATTGTCTCTAATGCCAATAATTTTAGTGCACTAGTTGAAGTATCACTTTACTTAACTTCTTCTGTCAGGTGTAAATAATATGTGATATCTAATGTTTCTGTTGGAGTGACTTTAGATATGAAGTTTTCCTTTGAATTAGGAAAGTATACATTCTTCTTGATGTCTTGAATTTTGGAAAAAAAGCTCTCCTGAGTCTTTAGTGTATGTGTAAAATTTCTCTTGTGCCATGTATTGAATGGGAGTCTGATCAACTTTTCGTGTTGAATAAGAGCCACTTTTTCTATTTCATATTCAATGGGGTATTGGTTAGTTAGTATTTCCATAGCTAGTATTGGTGTGGTTTTGATAGCACCTGTAATTAGTCTCAGAATTTGGTTTTGAAAGATTTGAATTTTTTTTGTGTTTGCTGTTACAAGAACTTCACTGCAGTAAGTAAATAATGGCTTTATATATACATTGTATGTTGTGTTAAGAGTTGCTCAGGAACATCCCCACTTCACTCCTGTTAGACGTTTTAACAGTGAAAGGTGCCTCTCTGCTCTTTGTATTATACTTTCTGTTTGTTTGGTCTACATAAGTTTGGTATCAAATGTTGTTGTTGTTAGCTAATGCTGGATTTCTGACAATGAAGTCATTAATCCTCTTGCTCTCCAATATTTTTCACTGATGATATTGAAGAGAGCAATAGCAGTAATAGTAACCGCTTTTTAGAGAGCACCATATTTTTATGTTTTGGCGGTCACATCGCTCTCTCACAACCCCCATAATGTCTGGAGGACCACACCTGTCGTTGGTTTATGGGTCTCACCGACCTGACCAGGAGAGTTATCAAAATAAATTCACTGACCATATCCTCTGATCACCAATCAGAGGACGTATTACATGCCATGACAGGTCAGCATGTTAGAGGTTAAGATTTTATAGAGAAATGGAGAGGTTGGAAAAATAAAGACTCCCTAGCCCTCGGGAACCTTAATAGCATCGGGGTCGGAAGAGAACAAGAGATGACCAAGGTAAGGTCAGATAGAAAAGCTACAGTGAGGAGCAAAACACCAGTAAGTGGAAGTAATGTTCCGCTCAGCTTGGGTACCTTGTGGTCGCTATTCACATATCCGCTAGACGGAGACCCCTGAGTCAATACAAAAAATGTAGATCTTGCTAAAATACACAACTTATGTCTCAATAATTTTTTTGTAGGGTGAAGCATTTCAGAGATATTCCTTGTCATTTGGAGAACTAAACGTCAGATGAAACATCATTATTCATTTCGATATGTTAACCGTGCATAGAGAACGGAATTTGAAAGCTTTAAAAGATGTTACTATCGCTCAAAGTCTGCTGTATTCCCATATTTTTCTTGCACCTACAAGAAGATAATAAGATAATGTCGGAAAGTGTTTATCTCAACCAATACGATGAAGATACAGGTATAAGAGTTTGTGAGAATGATTAGTACAAGAGTAGAGAAAGTCATGTGAGTGCAACACATCAGATTCTTTACATTGCAATGCAACAATAGAGCGCATTTTTCCACTCATCAGTGCAATGTGAGCTGACGAAAGAAACTAACTACTGAAATGGCCTTGGTAATAGTGAAAACAATGTTATTAAATTCAATGTTTAAATTCTTCGAAGCATACTTTTTCGGCTTATAAGTACGATAATTCCTATAACAAAAGAAAAGTATATAATTTCAAAACTGCTTACATATCGATTAAGGTTGGTACTATATGAAGGAGGAGGTTGGTAAGTTTTAATCCATTGGTGTTAAGTTTAGAATATGTTGAGGTGTGTGAACCATACGGTAAAACAAATTCCCAGTTTTCACTATTTGTGGCAAGTGGTTTCATTTCCAAATTGTGTCAGTTCAGAAATTATATCTATTTCTTTTGTTATGCCTATAAGCGGAACATCCTGTGTTGTTGAAAATGTACAGACTTATTGGAGAAATACACAATTGTTGTAAATATAATTGGGGTTGTAGAGGACCATATTCTTAATTAAGGACTTCAAGAATACACTACTGGTTTTTAATATTTAATATTCATTAGAACGTTTCACAGAAATAGTAATGAGTATTACTAAAACACCTCGGACAAAACAGTATATAAGAAAAACTGTTCCATTTTTATGTACAGCAAGTTGCAGCCATGTTATAGAATATCTTATGGCGGTCAGCAAGAAATAGAAAACATACGTTGTTGTATTTCTTAGAGTCTGAGATGTTAATCACATTGCCATCAATATTTATAACCAACAATGCAGTTACTTTTAGTAACCAATGCAACATTAAAATGGATCTGAACAAGGGCTTTGATTCTTCACAAGTCAAGGTAGAGCTCTATTCGAAGAATGTCTGTGTCTGGTGGTACGTAACTTCCAAGTCCAGGTTCGATTCCTGGCCAGGGATTGGAACATTTCCGTTAGCCAGGATTGTTACATTATACAAATGTAACTCCTAAATACTTTGCTTCCTTTGTTTCTGGTAATTGTTGACCCTCAAAATTTACTTTTATTTTTAGTGGTTTTTTTCTTAGTGAAAAGATTTGGTAGTTTGATTTTGTTGTATTAACAGTCATTAAATTTTCTTTGGTCCACTTTTGTAGGTTGGTTAAGGATTGTTGCATGGTTTTTTCTAGTTCTGTACTTTTGTTTTTTGGTTTTGAAGTCCACATTACTAAGTCATCAGCAAATAGTGCACACTTCACACCTGATTCTTGTATTTGTTGTGGCAGATCATTAAAAAATATATTAAAAAGTGTAGTGTTGAGCACTGCGCCTTCTGGTAAGCCAAGGTGTACTTGTTTATATTTAGATATATTTCTTCCATATCTGGTAGCAATAAAGCGTTGTGTTAGGAAATGACATAGCCATTAACACATTGGACTTTGTATCCCTATTTTTTTTACTTTCTTTAGTAGTTTTGTTCTGCATATAGACTCATATGCACTTTGGAAATCAATAAAAACTTATACATTATCTTCTTTTCTTAGTCCTTGATTTCTTGACTGTGAAGTAAGACTTGTTCATTTGTAGAGTGGCACTCTCTGAATCCAGCTTGACATGGGGAAATTAAATTTTGGGATTCTAGAAACCAATTTAACCTATTTGACACCATTCTTTCTATCACTTTTGCTGTTATGCTAGTCTGTAATTTTTTTATTTCTGATGCTGTTTTATCTTGCTTCAAGAGTGGGACAATTATTGCTTTTCGCCATTCGGCAGGTACAGTGGTGTTCCAGGATAGATTGTAGAGTTTTAGTAGTTGTTGTTTTGCTGTTTTTCCAAGGTTTTTTATGAACTCTAGATGTATCTGATCTGGTCCAGGAGACTTTTTTGTTTTTTAGATTATTAATTGCAATGTTCAGTTCTTGCATATTAAAAATTTGAAAAAAGATATTTTATTGAGTGTTAGGACCACATTCTCTTTCCTGTTTTAAATCTTTCTTAAATTGTTTACGTTCCTTTTTATTATTTCTTGTTACCTTATGTGAATTAGGCATAATATTTATTGATTGTTTTGGCTATGGCTGCATCATTTGTTAATATTTTATTGTTGTGTATGATAGGTGTGCTGTTGCTTTCTCTCCTGTCCTGGACATTTTTTATGAACTTATGGGCTTTGTTGCCATCTGTTCTATAATCCATTTTTTCTAAGAAATTATTAAAGTGGTTCTTTTTAGCTGTGTTAATTTCTTTTTTTAGTGAGGCACATTTCTTTTGCCATACTTGTATATCTGATATGCTTTTTGTCAACTCCAAAAAGTTAATAAGACTGTTCATCTCCAATGGATTCCAGCACACTGTGGAGTCATGGAGAACGAAGCTGCAGACTCACTTGCAAAGAAAGGCACAACAATAAAACAAAAGTCTAAATTGAATTTCTCATATTCCTCAATAAAACGCTTGATCATTAAAAAGTTTTCTCATTCATACCTGCAAGAAATAGAAACAAATGCCAAAGATAAAAAATGGATTACACTACTTTCCAACCCAGATATAATCCCCCAGAGGCCAAGGAAAACAGCGGTTGCAGCCTTCCGACTATTGACAAATCACGACTGCTTAGCAAGTAACCTCTACAGAATAGGTATCTCAGCCTCACCAATATGTGTCCTGTGTAACGATCCAGCAGAAATGAACGAAGACCACTTGAAGACCTGTGAAGCATTAAGATCAGAAGAAACTACAGTTCAAAAGTATTGGAAAGCACGAATGCTAATGGCTTCATTGCCAGATGCAAGGCACTAGAAAACAACAACAACATATGTTTTTTGTTTGTTCAGCTGTATTTCTACCTTTATCCCTTTGCTTTTTCAGTTTTTCTAACTGGGGGTTCCAAAAGGGTTTGAAACTTTTTATTCTTCCACAAGGAATATGTTTTTGTGCAGTTTCTAGGATGTCTTTACAGAAATTTTTGTTCATATGATTGAGTGGTCATGCAGCTGTGAGTTTGTTTGTTCTTTAAATTTACGTTCCAGTTCAGTTTTATATTTATTCCAATCTGCTTTTTTGAAGTTCCAATACAGATTTGTGTGATTTTGACTGTTATTTGTATTATCTAGTTTTATATCAGCAATTACTGCTCTGTGACCAGAACTTGGGTCTTCTATAACTTGTTTTTTAATTTTTGAAACAATATATGTTGTAGCTAACACGAGGTCTGGGTTACTGCCTGCTCCAGAGTAATGTATGAAGGTTTTGGGATCTTCTTTATCATAAATCAGTTCAAAGGTTGTGGTATTCAGAAATTCTTCCACTATCTGCCCTGTAAAATCCACTTTTTCATAACCACATCTTTTGGAATGGGCATTGAAATCCCTAATTACGATTGTTTTATTTAATTGGTCAATGCCACCTTTGCCATAAAGTTATAAAGGAAACTACAAACTACCTAATGAGATTAAAATTTTGACTGATATCTCAAAATCAAAATTTAAAAGCAATTTAAAAGAATACTTTTTGAGTAAATGTATATACAGCTTAGAAGAGTTGTAAATTATATGTAAAATGTACTACTTCTATACTCACTATAAAATTGTACTATTTTGTATCTCTTAAGAAATGATGTTAATATTTGTTTTACACACCCGATATATCCAATATCATGTACTTGATCTAAGGATGAATAAATTGAATTGAATTGAATAAGTGAGAGATCTGGTTCATTCCTGGGAGGATTGTAAATACTGTATAAATGAAGATGTGTTTTGTTATCCCAAAAATTTTGGATTATTAATTCAGCTTTATCTGTGTTATCCATTTCTTTAACAATTTGAAAGGACGATTTAATATCATGTTTGACTCCAACTAATATATCACTAAATAAGGAAAATTGAAGCTATTAACAGTGAAGCAACAAGATTCTAAAGTAAGAACAAATTAGAAACTAAAAACTTCACTTATCTTAGTAATGTTGCACCTTCTTTTTCCACAAACTGACCCAGGGTTTCAAGTTGTCTTCAACTCATTCTCAAAGCTATACAAAAAAATTCGTTACCAAAGCTACAATCTTTCATTTTTTTCTGAAAACAAAAATCAAATACTGATATTCAATTTCTATTTACCAATCTCTGAAAACAAAAATTTATAAATACAATCTATAGATGGTAATTCGAAGTTCACAACCGGTTCCTGTTTTTTAAAATAAAATTTTTTTCCCAAACCATTAAATCTATAGGACCACTTAGTTGTTTTAATAATTTAACTTCTGGATTAATTTCATGATTAAATGACCAAAAATGATCTGCCACAGCTGATTTATCAGCTTGTTTATACTTAATATTTCTAAAATGTTCTTTTATTCTGGTTTCTAAATGACATTTAGTTTTACCAATATAAACCTTATCACTATCTAAACAGCTAAATTCATAAATGCCAGATTTTTTATAATTTGGTATTTTATCTTTTTTAGAAAAATTAAGTAAATTTTGTATATTAAATTTATTTTGAGGGACCAAATTTATTGCATATTCTTTAAAAATCTTTGTAAATTTTTTATTGGCCCATGGATGGTAAGTAAACTTTTTAAAAATACAATTATCTTTTATTTTTTAAGGGTTGAAACTTCTGTAACAGCTTTTTGATACTTAAATCGTTACATCAAAAGAAACGAGTTTATCATTATCAGACAATACAATGCGTTAATCTTTTCTACTAATTCAAAAGAATTTTTAATACTTAAACTTTCAAATTTATCACTGATAATTACATAAAATATAAAAGTTTTAATCCTTTTGCACATAAATTTGCTGTTTTCAATAGTTTAATTTATAGGTTAATAAATATACCCCTTAATTAAGATGAATTTCACATAGAATATAAACACATTATTAACACTGCAGTAATTAATGATTCTAATACACATTTTATATATAAAAAGGTAGAAAAATGTAAGTAGCAAAAGGTTGTTAAAGAGGTTTCTACCCTCAAAAAAATAAAAGATAATTGTATTTTTAAAAAGTTTACTTACCATGCGTGGGCCAAAAGTTTACAAAAATGGTTAAAGAATAGAGAATAAATTTGGTCCCTCAAAATAAATTTAATATACAAAATTTACTTAATTTTTCTAAAAAAGATAAAATACCAAATTATAAAAAATCTGGCATTTATGAATTTAGCTGTTTAGATTGTGATAAGGTTTATATTGGTAAAACTAAACGTCATTTAGAAACCAGAATAAAAGAACATTTTAGAAATATTAAATATAAACAAACTGATAAATCAGCTGTGACAGATCATTTTTGGTCATTTAATCATGAAATTAATCCAGAACTTAAATTATTAAAACAACTAAGTGGTCCTATAGATTTAATGGTTTGGGAAAAAAATTTTATTACAAAAAATCTGATGTGTTGCACTCACATGACTTCCTCTACTCTTGTACTAACCATTCTTACAAACTCTTATTCCTATATCTTCTTCGTGTTAGTTAAAATAAACATTTGTACAAATTATCTTATTGCTTATTTCCTTGTAGGTGCAAGGGGAATATTGGAATATAGTAGGCTTTGTGTGATAGTCAAATCTTTTAAAGGTTTGAGATTCCGTTCTCTTTGTACACGTAACATATAAAAAAATGAATAACGATGACCCATTTCACGAAAGTTCCAAGTTTTCAGAAACTCACACACATAACAAGGTATATCTCCGAAATGGTTCACCCTACAAGAAAATTTACTGAGACATAAATTGTGTATTTTAGAAGGATCTACATTTTTTGTATAGTATAATTTGGTCTATCTCTAATGGTTTATCAGTTATGCAAAAGTCGTCCAGAGTAAATACGACTACAGGGGCTATAGCCAGAAAATTCAAGATATACATTTCATTTGTCATAAAAATATCTCAAACAAATGACATTTTAATCAAAATCGTTAGAGCCATTTTCAAGAAAATCAAAATTTTCGAAAAATTTTCCATGTAAAGGGTAGTTTAGGGTGGGGCTATTTTCTTCAAAATCTTCGTGTCACATCCTTGAACGACATTAAACTTAAATACCAACTTTGGTTTTAACCGACTTTTCGTTTTTGAGCTATGCTGTCCACAGACTGACAGACACACAGGCGCACACACGGACCTTTTTCTAAAAATGCTTTTTTTGGATTCAGGGGCCTCAAAACATGTATTTCCGGTGAAATCTCGACTTCGAATTTTTGGGTGGAATACAATACTTCCCCTACTTACCAGTAGAGAAAGTAAAAACAGGAACTGTGTTATGAACTTCGAATTACCATTCTATAGATTGTATTTATAAATTTTTGTTTTCAGAGATTGGTAAATAGAAATTGAATATCAGGATTTGTTTTTTGTTTTCAGAAAAAAAATGAAAGATTGTAGCTTTGGTAACGAATTTGTTTGTATAGCTTTGAGAATGAGTTGGAGACAACTTGAAACCCTGGGTCAGTTTGAGCAAAAAGAACATGCAACATTACTAAGATAAGTGAAGTTTTTAGTTTTTAATTTGTTCTTACTGTAGAGTAATATACCACTACTTATCTGTCTATTTTTGTGTAGTAAAAATCCAGTAAAATTTAAGTATTTAACTTGATCATTTGTTAGATTTGCGTTTTGTATGACAAATATATCTATTTTATAGTCAAATACAGTTTTATTCAGTTCTATTCTTTTTGTTTGGGTGAGACCACCTGCGTTCCATTGTAGAATTCTGATGTTAAATCTTCTATTTATATAATATTTTGGTTCTCGAAAAGTAGTCCCCGCCCAGAGATCCGAATGGGGGACTATTTTAACTCCAGAACATTTTACCCCTCGAGTCATATTTCATAAATATTGAAGAGACTTAGCAGTAATAGTAACCGCTTTTTAGGGAGCACCATATTTTTATGTTTTGGCGGTTACATCACTCTCTCACAACCCCTAGAATGTTTGGAGGACCACACCTGTCGTTGGTTTATGGGTCTCACCGACCTGATCAGGAATTTGAATTTGAATTTGATTTGGTTTAAGGGCGCTCAACTTCAAGGTCATCAGCGCCCTTAAAAGATTCATGGCAATAGCCAGATATAAATTTCACTCAAAAAATAAAAATACTAGAAACAACAATATATACAAAGGTAAAAAGCAGTGGCAATAGCCAGATATGAAACAAGGTGATAAATTTGTCCAAAAGCAGAAACAGATAATTTAAAAAAATTCAAATCCTCAAATTTATATTACACTGCGCTAAAAAATTAAAAACTCTATCAACCGCTGTTCTGTCGTCCGCTAGGATCTCTGCAAGTCTGACAGGCAGCTGCAGAGAATCCCGAAGGTGCGCTAGAGAGCAACACTCTAGCAGCACGTGGCGAACCGACAAAACGTTGTCACATAGCGGACATAGAGGCGCAGGGTCCCTTTTAAATAGGTAACCGTGCGAAAAATTGCAGTGCCCTATTCTTAATCGAGCCAAACTAACCTCCTCGCGACGAGATGTGCGACAGGAAGTTACCCAGTTTATCGGAAGTTCTTTCACTTCTCTAAGCTTATTACCGCGGAGAGCTGACCACTCGTCGTGCCAGGACGACAGCACCGCTCTCCGCACTTCAAGCCTGAAGTCTTCCGAAGTAACACGTGAGATGGTAATACTAGGTTCTGTAGTTGCCGTCTTTGCTGCTAAATCTGCCATTTCATTCCCAGGCAAACCTACGTGACCAGGAATCCATGCACACACCACGTCAACACCAGAAGCGTGTAAAACATGGAGGGCATCCTGGATACGTTGTACAATAGGGTGGGGGTTGTACAACTGACAAAGGCTCTGCAGTGCACTAAGGGAATCGCTCAAAATCAGGCAGTCACCTAATTTACGACGGCGAACATACAAAACGGCTCGATAAATTGCATAAAGCTCTGCAGTAAAAATGGAAGTGCTATTTGGAAAACCGAATGTATATGGTTCGGTTCCATAAACATAAGCACATCCAACACCGTTGGTGTTCTTTGATCCATCGGTGTAAATATATGTACGGTCAGAGTAACCTGACAAAAATTCTAAGAAACACGTGCGGATACTTGAAATAGGCATCGTGGACTTCTGGTGTATGGTCATCCCAAGATCTACATGGGGCGTACCAGATAGCCAAGGGGGGTGAAGTCTCTCGCCCTTGGCGAACATCACAGGCAGTTCCACTCCAAGCTTCACTAGGAGCTCTTGGAAACGGAACCCCGCAGGCTTTGGATTAAGGGAGCTATTTCTATATCGTTCTCTTAGCGTGCTGGTGAAAAAAGAAGCGAACGTTGGGTGCTTAGGCATACATCTAAGCGCACAACCATAATTTGCCAAGAGAATCTCACGCCGATATTGCAGAGGAGGTTCTGCGGACTCGGCGTAAAGGCTCACCACTGGACTTGTTGGAAAAGCTCCTGTTGCAATGCGGATGCCGCTATTATGGACCACGTCTAATCTTCTCAGCACAGATGGTCGTGCTGACGAATAAACAATACACCCATAGTCTAGCTTGGATCGGACCAATGCGCGATATATTCGCAACAAAGATGTTCGATCCGCTCCCCACGATTTGCCATTCAGTACTCGCATAATATTTAGGGAACGGTCACATCTCGCTCTTAGCTGTGCAATATGCGACGACCAACTAAGCTTCCTGTCCAAGATCAAACCCAGGAAGCGCGTCTCTTCTGCGAAGGGAAGTTCATCTGGACCAAACCGGAGCGAAGGTGGTAATCGTCTCCTACGGCGCCAAAAATTAACGCAGATTGTCTTCTCAGTTGAGAAACGGAAGCCGTTTCTCACGCTCCATTCTCTAAGGTTGTCCAAACATTGCTGCAGGCACCGTTGTAAGAACGCCGTGCGCTGAGAAGTGCAATAGACAGCGAAGTCGTCTACGAATAGGCATGACGAAACTCCAGGTGGAACACATTTCCAGATGGAGTTAATTGCTATAGCAAAGAGCGTGACACTTAGCACCGAACCCTGAGGTACTCCCTCCTCCTGAACAAAAGAATTAGAAAAAACCGAGCCGACCCTTACTCGGAAAAAGCGGTCCTTCATAAACTCCTGAATGAAAAGTGGTAGGCGTCCACGTATGTTCCAGGCATGCAGGGAACGTAGAATCCCTGCTCGCCAGCACGTATCATAAGCCTTCTCAAGATCGAAAAATATGCCAACAGTTTGACAGTTCTTCATAAAGCCGTCCATTATCTGTGTCGATATTGACACAAGATGGTCAACAGTTGAACGGCGTCGTCGAAAACCACACTGGATGTTAGTCAGTAGGTTACGACTTTCTAACCACCATACCAATCGTCCATTGATCATGCGTTCCATCACCTTGCAAACGCAACTGGTGAGGGAAATAGGACGATAGCTGGAGGGAAGATGACGGTCCTTTCCAGCCTTCAAGATGGGAATAACGGTGGCCTCCCGCCAATTTTCTGGGAGTATACTGTCAACCCAAACACGATTATAGACCTCGAGCAGGAATGCCTTACCTTCAGGAGAGAGCCGTTGTAACATTTGTACATGAATACCGTCCGGTCCTGGTGCTGAACATCGCGAAGATTTCAGGGAATACTCCAGCTCTGCCATGGTGAAAAGGCGATTGTAATCTTCTACGTTTCTAGAACGAAACGAGAAGCCTTGAGATTCCACCTGAGTTTTAATTGGAAGGAACTCAGGGGAGTAGTTTTCCGAGCTAGACACTTGTGCGAAAGCACTGCCAAAGGTATTGGCCACTTCAAATGAATCAACAACAGCTCCTGTGGCTGTTTTTAGTCCCGCTATTGGTATTTGGGTCGTTTTTTTTGCAACACGCCTTAATCTATCCCACACAACCGAGGAAGGTGTGTGTCGGTTAAATGAAGCTACAAATTTGCTCCAAGATGACTTTTTGCTATCCTTAATGACTTGTCTGGACCTGGCGCGCATTTTCTTGTATTCGATTAGGTTTTCCAAAGTAGGGTGACGTTGGAAAACCCTAAGTGCACGCCTTCGAGCACGAATGGCATTCCGACATTCTTCCGTCCACCAGGGAACGGGAAATCGACGAGGGTGTGTAGTCGACCGCGGAATCGATTGTTCAGCAGCAGAGAGAATCGTCTCCGTGAGATGCTGCGCCAAATTATTCACTGAGTCGTGCTCGTTGTACGTAAAGACAGCCAACTGGGTGTAAAGGTTCCAGTTGGCATGGTCCAAACGCCATCTGGGCATACGTGTGGAATACGTATGTTGCGTCAAGAGACTAATAAGACATGGGAAGTGGTCACTAGAGTGTAAATCAGAGATGACATTCCATTGTAAGGAGACTGCCAACTGAGGTGAACAAACTGCAAGGTCAAGATGCGAGAAACTATTGTGAGAGTCCGAAATGAATGTAGGCTCTCCAGTGTTGAGGAGAGCTAGGTTGTGACTGTCCAAGAAATCGGCAATGATCTTACCTCTCGCACAAGCGCGACTGGAACCCCAAAGTGGGTGGTGCGCATTGAAGTCTCCCACCAACAGAAACGGTGTTGGCAACTGGGAAACTAGATCTTCTAAATCAATGTGCGAGAAGTCATGGGACGGAGGCAAATAAACATTACAGATGGTGAAATGTATGTTTGGCAGTTTAATCCATACAGCAACTGATTGTATATCAGAGTGCAAAGGTAGAGTTTGCATATATACGTCATCTCTGACAAGTATCATAGCGCCGCCATGTGCCGGTACACCCTCTTCTGGTGTAACATCACACCGTATTGGGGTGTATCGCCTTAGATGGAAAGCGTCTTGAGGACGCAGCTTAGTCTCTTGCAAACATGCGACCAGAGGTTCGTTTTCTTTGAGCAAGAGCTCAAGTTCTGGCCTTTGAGTTCGGATGCCACGTATGTTCCAATGTAGGATAGCCATATTGCATTATGTATGGGATAGGTAACTCCAAGGTAACTCTTCATTACTTTGGAGTTGGCGGTTGTCGAACTAACTTAGCCCTTTTTTTTTCTCTGGGGCTCGCATTCTTGTCTGGCGCTTTTTCGCGCCTCTTTTCTACTGGGGGTCTCCCAGTGTGGGCAGATTCAAACTCCATGTCCTCTGCCGAGGACGTCCGTGTTCCGATACTGAATTTTGGTTCGAGAGCCTCGAACCGATTGGACACGGAGACCGGCGAAGATGACATTCGCCGGTCTGTAGTCATCCCAGAGGATTCCTCCGAAGAGGATCTCCTGGGAGATGTTTTTGGGCTTTTCTTTCCCTTTGGTGCCTTGGGAGATATCTTATTGTCTTTGAGGAAATCAGATCTTTGATACTGGGTCTTAAACTTCATCGGTGACACATCGTATACAATCGGTCTACTTTTTGAGCTCGGCTTCTTTATTGGCGACCTTCCTGGTCTGCTGGATTGAACTGCGGTGCTTGTAGATGCTCTGGCGGACTTAGGTGATGTCTGAGGCTTTGGATGTGACCTAGCTACAAGAATTTTTTCTGAGATTGTTGCCCCATTTATATCGCTAGTTTGAGTTGCGATTTCCCGACATGGTACTGCTTTAGCTGCAACCGAGCTATAGGTACCGGAGCTCGGGATAGTGGGCTGGCGCAAACGTAAGAGCTTTCGGGCTTCTGAGAAGGACACCTTCTCTCTAACCCGGATCTCCTGGATAGCTCTTTCCTCCATATAGCGCGGACATTCTCGGGAGTTTGCTGGATGTTCTCCCCTGCAGTTAATACAACTGGGAGGTAAGGTACAGTCATCGTCATGGGCGATGCCTCCACAGTTTACGCAGGTAGCTCTACCACTGCACGTGTCACTTGTATGACCAAAGCGCTGGCATTTGTAACATCTAAGCGGGCTCGGAATGTAAGGTCTTACTTCAATGGCCTCGTACCCAGCCTTTATCCTTTGCGGGAGATCTACCCGATCAAAGGTAAGGAAAAGGGTACGGGTAGGCAGATATTCGCCTCCATCTTTTCTCTGAACCCGATAAACAGATATTACACCTTGATCTGCGAGGTTCTCCTTAATTTCATCATTGGACATATCGTCCAATGCGCGTGTGTTCACAACGCCGCGAGAGGAGTTCAAAGTTTTGTGCATCTCTACACGCACCGGATAGCTGGCTAACATGTTGGCTTTTACAATAGTAGCTGCCTGTGCTGCTGAAATAGATTCAACAAGCAGCGTGCCGTTTCGCGATCTTGTGCAGTTCTTCACTGGGCCAGCTATCTTATCGAGACCCTTCTGTATCACGAAAGGATTCACCGATCTGAATGTTTTACCTTCCTCTGTTCTTGATATCACTAAGTAGCGAGGACCACTCAACTCTGCTACTTCCTTTTCACTGACTTTGGCATGTTTTTTGGGAGTTTTGAAAGAACTCATGGCGATGATATCCTCCACCATTGCAGATGTCTCCGATGGCATGCTCACATCCTGGGCGCCACCCCGGCTTAGGTGAGAGTCCTGGCCTGGACCTTGCTCACCCTAGGGTCTCACCTCCCAATGTATAGACAGAGGGACCCAATCGCCTTCAGGAGTGCATCAGCTCATGCAATGGCCCCTCCCCGGGACTGACCTTTATCAGCGGATACGCACACAGATCCTACATGATAACCAGGGGCTGGGACTTACGCGATTACCCAGTCACCCCTTGCGTCACCCCATCCTCCGACGACCCGCGCGTAGGTTATCCATCAGACTGTGTACAGGGAGGTAACAGGTGGGAGGTCAAACACAAAAGTGGACCAAAGTTGATTGGGCGTTTGGCATGTGCCCTCTCACCTCTTGGAGGAACCCAATCGAGAGTATAGCTCGGGGCCCCGGGTACGCCAAACCCGTACCTACCATAGTAGGAGCCCCTGGGGGAGTTTGATTTCGGAGTCCTCTTCTCCTAGATGAGTCGTCAACCAAGACTAACGAGCCCCATCTACCCGTTTGGAATGTTCTTTGCTTCCCCTCACCTCTTGCCTACCAGTAATCAAAATGACACTTAGTAGGCCGTCTGGCTCAGGTACTGAGCCCCTCCGCCACGACAAGGCGACACTCCTTCGGAGGGGACCTGATCAGGAGAATTACCAAAATAAATTCACTGACCATATCCTCTGATCACCAATCAGAGGACGTATTACATGCCATGACAGGTCAGCATGTTAGGGGTTAAGAGTTTATAGAGAAATTAGAGAAATGGAGAGGTTGGAAAAATAGACTCAAAAGCCCTCAGAAACCCTAATAACATCGGGGCCGGAAGAGAACCATTAAGACAGTTACTTTAGCATTTTATGTAACCTGATATATCCAACAACATGTATATGTTCTAAAAGGATGAATAAAGAACAAGAGATGACCAAGGTAAGGTCAGATAGAAAAGCTACAGTGAGGAGCAAAACACCAGTAAGTGGAAGTAACGTTCTTCTCAGCTTGGGTACCTACTGTGGTTGCCATTCACATATCCCCTAGACAGAGACCCCTGAGTAATGTTCATAAGTGTAGATAAAGAAATAATAATGAATATTTTAGATCTACATTAAGGAGTACTTTAAATAATCAAGATGTAAGAAGTATGGGAAAACAATTATTTAATAAGCTACCTAAAGAAATACAACTCATTGAAAATAATACATTAAAAATGACAAAAAAAATATTTAATAGAAAATGCTTTTTATAGTCTAGAAGAATATAAATGAAATGTATCTTAGTATTATTGGATTTCTTTTTATGGTGTGTTGGTCTCTCCAAAAATGCCAACCTACTGCTGATTTGTCTTCCTATACATATATATACCGTGTGTTCCTTGACTGACCAGAATTCTCTGCAGCGGCAAGGGAGTGGGCGAGGACCAACCTCTGCCAGAGTTAGGCGTAAAGGACCAGCAAGTCATGGGAACAGAACACTAACTACTGTATTAACTTAGACGTCATCATGTCAGCTATTGAAATTGATGACCTTCAACACGAACAGATTCCCTATATCTCCAAAAACAAGTCTGGTTTACTTGTAAAAGTTCATGCTAACTGACTATACATCTCTCGTGATTTTGTGCTTCAGTTCTTTTAACGTGTGCAGATTTAATGCATACACTTTATTCTTTAATGTTTCTCATAAATAAAAATTGCTCAAATGTTTAGCACAAGAGGTTAACATTTCCAAGACATCAGCTTCTTCAACAACGAAACTTCTGAAACTTAAAAGTTCATGCCTTACAAACACAAGATCCTGTAAGTAGGGTTAATTATTGCAATTGGTTTTATCAGTCTGTTCATAATAACGACATAGATCCACCTTTAACTTTCTTCACTGATGAAGCATGGTTTTATCTTCAATTAAAGGTCACATTTCTGCTCAGAAAAACTGATACTGGGTTACCGAAAATCAGCATGTTATTCATGAAGTTCCTCCCCATATGTAGAACAAACAGTCTCATGTTTACGACACAAAAGTTGATTCACATGCTTATGTAAATTCTATTTTAAAGAAGAAATGAAAGATTGTATGGCTGGTTTCAGCAGGATTCAACTATAGCACACACTGCTGGTAATTCTATGAATGAATTGTGAAGTGGATATGGTGACAGAATAATTAGTCGAGGATTCTGGCTCCCTCGTTCCCCTGATATATCTCCATGCAATTTTTATTTACAGAGAACTTTAAGAATAAAGTGTACACATTAAACCCACACAAGTTACAGGAACTGAGGGACAAAATTATGAGAGAAATACAGGCAATCAGTCAACTTGAATTTTTGCGAGTAAGCCAGAATTATTTTCGGAGATATAGAGAATGTGTTGGCATTGAAGGTCATCAATTTGAACATCTGATGTGATTCAGGTAAGTCTAATGCAAGTTAGTACAGTAGTAGTGTTCCATACCCATGACTTGCCGGGCCTTTATGCCTAACTCTGGCGAAGAGTGTGTTGGTCCTCACCTGCTCCCTTGCCATCGCAGAGCGGTCCGACTGGTCAAGGAACACACAGTATACATATATATATATATATATATATTATATACCCTTAACAGTATAAATTCTGTTACTTCATCAAAACCAGCTAAAAATGAATTTTTTTAGGTTGGGTATTCTGTTAACTTCATCACAGTAATTTAGGTAAAAACTCTTATCATAGTAATTATTATTTATTTATGCCAACAAACTTACTGTTGGTGTTTACCAGGAGAATTTAATGCCATTCTGGCAGTTTGTCACAATAGCTCAGTGGTTAGAGCGTCTGCCCGGCAAGCGGAAGGTCTGTGGTTCAAATCCCAGTTGTGGTATTGAATTTTTAAGTTCCAGTTCTACCTCTTAAACTCTTATCATATTTGATCAGTTTCATGAAGTTTGTACTTAAGTTTTAATGGGACAGTAATACTCTGTCCATGGTACTAATAAAGTGGTTAAAAATATTAGCTAGTTCTACCAAATTTTCAACCATAGTATTATTTACACTTAAAGATATGTCATCTGTATTGATCTTCAAGACAGCAGTTTACTTCTTCACTACGTTTCTAGTCATATTTTTATTTGAAGAATTAAAAACGCATAAATCGATGTGATGTGTTTTCACTGCCTTAATTACATTTTAATATATATTTTTATATTGTTTTATGCAATTTATAGACATTCGTTTTGTTTGTTTTACTTAAGTGTATAAGATGGCATTTCCTCATAATGGAGTTTGAGGTATTTTCCTTTCGTGTGTTATCCTACTTTTTATGGTTTACAGGGGAAATATCAGCAAATTTGTTCATCATCAGGTTCACTGTGGTAGCACTGTACATGTCTGACCAGACTTCCAGCCTCAGTAATGTGTTAAAAGTGCACAATATTATTGTAAGGGTATATTCTTCTATGTGATACTTCTGATGACATGTAGATACATGGATAGGATTTTAAGGGATTTTTTGAGTTAAAGATAATGGTATTTGGTCAAAGTATCCTATATTGAAATTTGCTGTCTTGATGCATGTTTGGTTGAAATCATGACATCGATTGAAGTCGCGAGCTGACAGTCTCTTGTGGGGTTGTGGACATTATTTGAAAGATTGTGGTACGGTTTTTATAATATTTTTTACGTATCAGCAGGAATATAGCAGCAGGAATAATGTTTTTACTGAAAGATGGAAAGTTTGATTGATATTTGACGCTACTCTTATCTTCAGGGTCGATGGTCACAGAATGGAATGCATGAATCAACGTTCCTTTTATCACAACATATTTATTCGTAAATTTACACTTTTAGCACTATGTTCATTAGTTAACAACTTTCAAAATTCGATAGAATCTACACTGGTTAAAAGTTTGGGTGTAATTTACATGTTCACACGCTATCAGCAAAAATATACATCCTTTCACCTTCAGCTCACAGACGCTAATGATAAAAGAGTCCCTAGCGTCTCTATGACGCAACACCGCCATTCTTATGTATTCATCCGCGCAACAGTTCTCATTGGTTGAACTCAAAGTGACGAGAAAACTTTGTCTATTTTGAATATTATTAAAAAAATAAGTCCCTGATACACCCAAATTAAAAGAATTAGAAATTTACACACTCTTACAAAAATATTTACATGAACAATTTTCTATTGATCAATATTCTGTCTCATATGCCCCTTGTTTTGTTTTTCAAGTTGTCACCTTATTTACAATCTTGAAACACAATACAATACTTCTCCCTACTCCTATGATTCAATCACTTTGTACAATTTTTTTTTTTTTTTTTTTTTTTTAGTCTTCTTCACTGTTTGTCTTTGTCCTTCGTTTTGACATGATACAGCATGTCTTTATAAATTTCACATATTCGATTACTACACAATGCATTCAGTTATTATACAATACATATCTAGTTATTGTACAACACATTTAGTTATTACACAATATGTCCAATTATTATACAATATATATTCAGTCATTGTACAATATACCCAGTTATCATATCACATATGTTGTTATTATACAATACACCTTCAGTCATTATACAATACATATTTAGTTATTGTACAACACATTTGATTACTACACAACATGTCCAATTATTACACAATACATATTCAGTTATTGTACAATATATCCTGCTATCATACCACATATGTTCTGTTATTATGCAATATATATTCAGTTATTACACAATACACATTCAGTTTTTGCATAATGCATTTAGTTATTACTCAACATATTCAGTTATTACACAATATATCCAGTTATCATACAATACATATTCAGTTATTGTACAACACATATCCAGTTCTTATACAACACATACTCAGTTATTGTACATTTGACATTGACACAAATATAATTTAAGTGTTTCATGTGGTTTTTGACTTGTATTCATTCCTATGAGGAGAGAAAAACAGGATACAAATTTTGAGCTAATGGTTATGGTCATGTTTATGGCGATATTTTATTCAGTTCTTTGCCTTCTTTGTCTTATGAGCTTATGTATAGGCGGGTTATTGAGTCGGTTCTTAAACTCTGATGTTACTAATGGTACTAATTTTCTTGATTGGGTTATTATTCATTGTTGTTTGGTTCAACATTTCTTCGAGCTTAGCATTGGCTATATTCATCTTAATTCATGGGCATTGTTTTTCTGGTTATGGTTTTCCTCATTTCACTAATTGTCATTTCTTTGTCTCTTATTTCTATAAGAGAAAACTTCTATACTTACAATTATTCTGTAATTGTATTATTTTTCTTCTCAATTTACCCTCGACATCTTTGTGTCGAAATATTATATCTTTTTCATCATAATTGATTCATTTTTATTTTTGTCCCTGACATCCTTATGTCAAAAACATATTATCTTCCGTCGCTATGATTCATTTATTTAATGACAATTAGTGTCCTCATCTGTCTTTGTTGACAATGCTCTTTGTGGTCGATATAGCCAATGACTATGTTGATTTTCTTCCTTGTTGTAATTCCTAATCTGAACATAATTTTCTATAAGTAACCCATTAAAAATTGTTATCTTCCTTCATCTCCACTACTCCTGCCTTACACATTCGTTGACAAAGACTATTTGGTCCTTTCTTTGTATGGCTTCAATTTATTTTTATGGTATCTTCCTACCAACTTGCCATTTGTATTCTGTAGCTCATACGTGTGGTCACCCAGCTGTTTTGTTATGACCAGTGGTTCCATCTCTCTCTTCGTGTAGCCATCATGGTGTCGATGTCAATTGTAAGTTGCTGAGATTTTGTTGTTTGTCATCCAGCCAGTTGGGACGAGCTTAGTTGTTGTAATTTCCCCGAGTGTTGGTGGTGGTTGTCGTTTCTGTATTCTGTGCAGCATCTGCCCTATTTGGCACATTTTCATCTACTTCCTGCTGCCTTATGTTGTTAGTGTACCCTTGGTTTCTGCCCCTTTGGCGTGAACCTCTGTCATGTGACGGTCTGTGGTTGTTCAAGTGTTCCCTACTGGATCGTATGTGATTTACTTGATGGGTACGGTCTCCTGGTCTTCCACGATCATATGTATATGTTCTGTATCTTGATTCACCATTCGGTATTGTGTCGTGGTATCGCTGTCTTGCGTTCTCCATCCTCTCGCCATGATTGTGTGGTTGTGGGAAATGGTGTGCCCCTCTCCTCCTTTCATGGGTACTCCTAGTATTTCTATGTTCTCCCTCACTCTGGTTGTTCGTAGTCGTGTTCCGGTTTAGGATGGGTGAGTTTGGGTGACCGTTCCTATGTCTATGCTCATTAGGCCGACCATTTTGTGTTTCGAAGGCTGTCAGCAGTTCTATCATATCTGCAAAATCTACTGGCCTCGCAACAATTAACCCTGTTCTCACTGTGTCTGGGAAATGTCTTGTTATGCTGGCAATTAGTTCTGCCTCCGACAAGTTGGGGTCTAATAGCTTTCCTTTGTTGGCTACTTTCATAAAATAATCGACTAACGACAACCCTTTGGTTGGATCGTATCTACCTGTCGCTAGCTCTACCCTAGTTTGGTTTTGTTTAGCTGGGCCCCAATACCTTGATAGGAATAAATTTCTGAATGAGCTATACGACTCATGACCAGCTAGTGTTAACCTGAGCCATTCTAATGCCTTGTTTTTTAAGCTTTTCTTAACTATCATCATTCTAAGCTCGTTTGGTATCCTTTTCACTTTAAAATATTCTTCCATCTCTTTAACAAAGAGTTTTGGATCGTCTCCCTTCTCCTCGTCAAATGTAGGTGGTGTGATTTCATGTAATATGCTGTTGGTGTAACATGTGTTATGTGTTGTGTCATTGTTTGGTTGTGAACCTCTTTCTCTGTATGGTGAGTCAACATTTTGTACATTATTCAAATAACTCTCATCTTGTACATTACTTGCATCTAAATCATCTTGTTTTTGTAATGCCTTCACAACATCATTTACATTAGCCAAACTTTCTTTCCCTTTTTCATTTCTTCACAAATTGATTTTAAATCATTCTTTATTTCTAAGTGGCTTTGTTTCATATCATTTATAGCATCCTGTTGTGAAAGCATCACATCATTCATTGTCTTAATTTTAGGAATTACAATTTGTTCTACAGTTTCATTAATAATGTCTTTCTTTACTACCTCAATCTCTTTCCTTAATTCCTCAGTTATTTCTGCTTTTACATTTGTTATCTTACAGTCTACACTTGTATTACATTCTGTTATTTCATCCCTACATCTAGCAATTTCTCCTTCTAACACAATTTTATTCTCTCTCATCTCTGATTCTATCTTTCCCATCCTATCTCCTACAATTTCTATCCTAGCTTCTAAGGCTTCCTTTGTTTCATTTAAGTTTTTATGTACTAATTTTAAATTAGTTTCCATTACTTTCATATTTTCTTTACACTCCTGTCTTCCTAATTCTATTTTCTGTTCTAGGTTCTGTCTACCTAATTCCATTTGCTGTTCTAAGTTCTGTCTACCTAATTCCATTTTCTGTTCTAAGTCTTTTCTCACTTCCTCCATTTTCTGACCTATCTCTTCCTTATTCTGTTCCAGTTTCTGACCTATACTCTGACTTAAACTTTGTTCAATGTCCTGTCTCAATTCTATGTTATTTTGTTCCATTTTCTGACCTAATTCTTTTTTATTATTTTCCAAGTCCTCTCTCACTCCCTCTATTTTCTGACCTATACTCTGACTTAAACTTTGTTCCAGTCTTTCAAACATCATCATCATTAACCTTTGGTCTTTGCTTATTTCCGCCTGTTCCTCACCTTCTAATTCTATCTGATAACTAGGCCTATCTGCCCCTTCCCCCACTCCTGTTTCTATCTCTTTTCGCGACATTTTAATTTCTTTATCCAATTCACTTAATGTTGAAAGTCCCAATATTTTGCCACTTCTGAGTAGCATTAACAAATGGAAATAAAATGTATGTAAAAACAAAAATTTTGGATCCTACTTTTTTTTCCGTTGGTTCTTCGTCCAGTTATTTACGTCTCCTGGGTAGTTGGCTTCGCCAGATGATCTCCGGTGTTTTTCCCACGTTGATTCTCCGTGTATCGATGTTTTGTTGATATCAGTCGATGGTCTAATGGCGTCTTTCTCCTGCGCGATGGGATGGTGTCATTTGGTGTTAACACTTCGTACTCGTAATTTTGCATTCCATTCTAAATTCGCGCTCCACGTTGGGCAAGCCATTTTGGTACGGTTTTTATAATATTTTTTTACGTATCAGCAGGAATATAGCAGCAGGAATAATGTTTTTACTGAAAGATGGAAAGTTTGATTGATATTTGACGCTACTCTTATCTTCAGGGTCGATGGTCACAGAATGGAATGCATGAATCAACGTTCCTTTTATCACAACATATTTATTCGTAAATTTACACTTTTAGCACTATGTTCATTAGTTAACAACTTTCAAAATTCGATAGAATCTACACTGGTTAAAAGTTTGGGTGTAATTTACATGTTCACACGCTATCAGCAAAAATATACATCCTTTCACCTTCAGCTCACAGACGCTAATGATAAAAGAGTCCCTAGCGTCTCTATGACGCAACACCGCCATTCTTATGTATTCATCCGCGCAACAGTTCTCATTGGTTGAACTCAACGTGACGAGAAAACTTTGTCTATTTTGAATATTATTAAAAAAATAAGTCCCTGATACACCCAAATTAAAAGAATTAGAAATTTACACACTCTTACAAAAATATTTACATGAACAATTTTCTATTGATCAATATTCTGTCTCAATTGAAACAGGCAAGCAAATTTCTTAAATTACACAATGGGCTGCTTTTCAGAAAATCTGTATTGAAATCGCCACATATTACAACTGTTTTGGAATGTCTTTTTAGGGTCATGATTATGCTATCTAATTTAAGTAAAAATGTTGCATGATCACAGCATGGTAACCAATATATACACACAAATAATTTCATGTCACTAATTTCTACTACTGTATGTTCATTCAAGAAAGCTGCTTTGGTATATCACTTATAATTAATACCATTTTTACTACTATCATAGTGCCCCATGAGTGTACTTCTCCCTGCAAAATATATTGGATATTACAAAATTTCATAGCAGAATATATTCCAAGCCTGTGTAAGTTCTTTTAAGCCAGTGCTCGCTAAAGCAATAGAGTTGTACACTTTTCAGTATATTAATAAAATAAAGCTTATTATTAAGACATTGTACATGTTAGATATACCAGGAAAGCAAAAAACATCCAAATGGGCTGCACTGTGTTTTGCCTGTTTACATCCTCAGTCATATCTATCTGCTACTATGATAGGAAGACGTGGATGAAACCATACAACACTTTCAGAACTACTTTTAAAGGCTTTACTGATCAACTTAATGAAAAAAGATGCTGAAACTGGTCACCGTCGTCAAAACATACTTTTTGGCATCTTTTTACTAAACTATCTATTGCTTGCCATAGTTCCCATTGAAAAATTGCTTACAATTTCCTGGCATATATTTTGCTTTAGTTCTTCCAGAGTGTGTGCGTTTGTCTTGTACACTTAATGTTTTAGGTTACCCAGGGATACAAATCACTTATTATTGGAGCTCTGAGAAACCTTTCTCCAATAATGGTGCACCATACACCAAATTGTTTGTCACTAAAGGTTACTTCATGAACAGTGTTAGGTTCTGAGTTATAGGACCAATTTTTTTTTGAGTCAACAGTTGACACCTGTACATACATGAATACAATTTGACTATGCAACTTGCTGTGATCTTTTTAGTGAGTATGGTGAGAGAATTTTATATAGGTACATTTTTTTGCCATCTTTGGAAATGAAAATGGATGGTGCTTAAACTTACCAGAAATATACAAGATATAATATCTGAAGATATTTTTGCATGAGGAGGATCTTCATCCTTAGGTGATGGCTTCAGGTTATGGTTGAGACAGGACTCAAGTAATGCCACCAGAGCTTCTGCATGCTGCTCTATTGAGCCAGTTTCCCTAAAGACAAAAAGGTTTCTTTTAGTCTATTGAAGGTTGTAATTACAAAGCCACAAACTAACCAAATTGATTCTATTTATACATGTAAACAACAACGAATAAAGTTCAATACTATGAACTAAAGAAGTTACAACAAAATTTGCACTTGTAGACAATCCCTGAAATTTTTTGCACTTTACAGTTTATATGCATAGTGGCTAATTTGATGTCAATGCTTTGCTGTAAAATTTGAAAGAATAATTTTATTTGCATTACATTTACTTTTACTTTTTATTATATTTCCTTTGAAAAATATAGCAATTTTACCTGATTGCAGATGTTACACGTGTGATACATATTTCTACCACACTTTGATCATTATCATTATTGACATAATCTGGAAGACTTGTAATTTCAGCAATAGTGTTCACAACCTCGGTCAAGTCATTGACTATAGCCTGATCTGCCACAGAGAATAGATCTCCAGCCTAAAAATAAATTTGAGCATTAAAATTTGCTATATTAATATAAGAATTCTTCAAAAACTTTTTCTGTAACTTACATTGCAAATTTCTTAAGAACAATTACAAAACATTTAATGTTTTATCTCTGAGGTATGCATTACTGCTGGAGAGCTGAACCTGCACAATTAAGATGCCATTTTCTTGCTGCTTCAGGGAGAACCTCAGCCCCACACTGGTAAAAAAGTTGTCAAAGAAAACTTTGTAATTGCCACCAACCAATTCTCGAGTAAGATCTTGCACTACCCTTTTACCTAAGTTCAACTCTCTGGCATTTTATACATTTCCAGTATAAATTTGAAATTCACAATCAAAGCCATTCTCACCAGGACGAACCAAAACTTTGTAGACTCTCTTTATTGGTTTGTTTGGCATATACTGCTTGATGGCACTACAAACCTTGAACTTCATCATGCTTTCATCCACAGATTGGTATTGGCCTGAGTTGTAAGATTGTATGTTCTACTGGGGGTATCCAGTAGTGGACGGAGCTTGTAAAGCTTGTTGTAACCTAATTCTTCCGATTTTGGTTGCAGGATGTTATTGTTCAGATGCAAATTTGTCAGAAACCAGCCAAATCTATCTACTGACATTAGAGAAGCAATATATGGATCCCGAAGTTGTGGGTTACTGGACCAATAGTCTCTATACGAAGGCAGTCTTTTCACTCCTATCATTGTGTTTATACCTGAAAATACTCTAATTTCATGCAAAGTAGGTGGTTCAAACTGCTTACACGATTGAGTAGCATACAAATTAGTGTGATATGTTAGATGTTCCAGAATTTCCTCAGTAAACAAATGCAAAACGATATCAGTAGGTGACTCCACAGTCATAGGAATATTTGGGCCACATGCTTTCACAAACATACAAGTGTCAAAACTCCGCCGTTTCTTTTCCCATATTCCATCCATACCCAATAACCGCACATTCAGTGGTGCTCGTCATCGCTGTCTTCTGTATTCTCAATGAAAACAGAAACTGATTGAAAAGCTTCATTTCCACTATCCACATTTCCATTATCCTCAATTACAGAAACTGATTCATTGTCTAATTACCTGACATCTATTTCTTTACTATCTGAGATAAAATTGTCCAAAGAATCAATATCACTGGGAATTTCATCCAATATTTCATATATATTTTCTTCCAAATTCTCCAACATTATATGTCCATACATATCCCACTTCTTCTTTGTAGATATGACTGAAACAAATATTCATTTTATAAGTTATATGCCTCCTGTACTGTATGCCCAGCACAAGAAGGCGAGGCTTAGGCATGTGTAACGTAATCATGTTTTGCTTCCCGCACGGTGTTTATGTCTAGTTTCCGAGTATGATAAGGATGCTAAGTTCGTTTAAAATACAAAGTGTTGTCACATAACTCACCTAGAAGTACAGTTGTCGTGCAAGATCCGAGTCGGAGAAGTCGTCACCTTCGCTACTGCCACTACCGCTCTGTGGATCTTCGTCAGACCTCCTAGTGATATAATAAAATTGTCTATTGCATCTTCCACTAGCCCATCCTTTTGCCTGAACTCATCCTCAAGTTTCTTAACGTGCCTAACATAGCCCTCCCAATCAGCTGTTGTAACGGAGTTCACTGCACTTTCACACACTTGCTGTAGATTTCTTAAATGTAGATCGCCGGTTACATCATGCTCTCTTACATATCGTTTTATTGCTGCCCATGCCAATTCTATAGCGTTCAACTCGCACATATAAGGAGGTAATCTAAGAACCATATGCCCATGCATTTCTATTATTCTGTTGATATGGTATATTTTTTTCCTTTGGTTTATGTATTTGAATTAAATCAAACAAGTCGGTCTTTCGCATTGCAGCAAAATATGAAATATTGTTGTTCTCCAACCATTGTACCATTTCTTGCTTTACAGCATATTTCGACGGAGGCTTATTTTCTTGTACACTGTGGTATGGAGCATTATCAAGCACGATGACACTGTTGCAGGGCATATTAGGTAACAGTTTCTCCTCCAACCATTTCTGGAAATATTCTCCATTCATTTGGCCATGATAATCGCAACTCGCAAGTCCAGCTTTGAATATCAAAGAAGCTCCGGGTATGAAACCTTCGTTGCTGCCTGCATTTACAAGAATCAGGCAGTTTGAAAAAAAAACAAACTATTTTGTTGTTTAACGACGCTGTCAATTACCAGGATCACATCAGCGTCGCCGGTGTGCCGGAATTTTGTCCCGCAGGAGTTCTTTTACATGCCAGTAAATCTACTGACATGGAGCTGTCGTTTTTAAGCACACTTAAAAACCATCGACCTGGGCCGGGTTTGAACCCGCGACCTTGGGATCACTAGGCCAGCGTCTAACCAACTGAGCCACCCACACCGACAGGCGGTTTGAAGAGCTAGTGTTTGTCGTAATCCCATAGATATCATCACTCTGCCAGCACTTCCCAAATGTCAAATTATTGTCCACCCAGGACTCATCAATGTAAATGATATTTCTCCCAGCATTTCTGTATCCATTTATAGCTCTTAGGTATTTAGCTCTCTATCTGGATGTTCAATAAGTAATTTTCTCTTGCTTCCACATCGCTTCCATTTGAAACCCATATCGTGCAATAGCTTCCGTAGAGTTTCTCTTCCCCAAGGAAAATTTATTTTTTCCCTAATTGCTGCAAGTAGCTTCGGTACAGTGGGCACTTTTTTAACCAAATAAAAGTCTCGAATTACGTTTTTAATTACTGTTCTATCAAAGTCATCACAATGAAATTTGCATTCCTCTGCCTTTGGTCTCTTTTTCCCCGTAGTATGAAGTGATTTTTCACCAGCTTTAACACTTTCTCTTCTTATTCTTGTTACACTATGTTCCGATATCCCACAATAATTTGCCACACGTAAATTTCTTTGTGATAGTAAACATTTCCTTTTGTCCTGATTTCGCTTCTTCGTCACACACTTCTATCACTTTTCTAATTACCTCCCTTCCTTCACTGTGAATACTTCGTCCCTTCTTTCGAACTGCAGCCATATGTAAATATTGAGCCAAGAATAAAAATAACAAAATACGAGTATATAACTGTAGCGGCGTAGCGCGTGTTAGCAGCGAGAGCCAAATAATGCATAGTACTAAAAAATTTCTGCACCTGTAATACTGGAAAGTGCATTAGATCTGGCAACGTGGGTGACTCATATGCATTCTCATGCACTCATTTCCTAGTAAACAGATACGCTACTGGAGCAGATAAACAATTGAAGCCCCCTCTGCTCTTCATTCCCCTCTAGCCTCCTTGTCGTAGGCATACAGTAACCTACTTCCATAGTGGTTATGCTGTGAAACCACACAACTTTTCCAAAACTGAGTGAACGTAACACATGCGTACGTTATTTTCATTATTGCAATATATTCTGTAAGTTCTAGGCATACACATTTTCGCATAAAATGTGCCTGGTTTTGATATTTTATCAATATAATTCAAATACCAATCCTTGGCACGATTTTCAGGCACGAGTGCCACACCGTAACACCAGACATCTTTATTTGTGCACTCCAAAAGCAAAGAACTTGACAACAAAAAATTTCCTCCCATTCACCAGAGTCCAGTGATTGCAGCGCAGTGGTTGTGGTGTGTAACCACCGTGCATAAGTGGGAAGAAACAGAGTTTTGAAAAGGTGGTTACATATTGTAACCACTATGCTTCAAAGGGTTAAGCGACTTCTCGTTTTAGCTGTCCACCGACACACACAACACCCCCCCCCACACACACACACATAGAGAGGCCTATTTTGAAAAATGCTTTTTTTGGGATTAAGGGGGTCTCAAAACACTCAAAACATATATTTCCGGTGAAATCTCCGCATCAAATTTTTGGGTGGAATACCATACTTCCTTCTACTTACCAGCAGAGAAAGTAACAATGAAAAATTTGATGTGTTGCACCCACATGACATTCTCTACTCTTGTACTAACCATTCTTATAAACTCTTATTACTATATCTTCTTCGTGTTAGTTGAGATGAATATTTGTACAAATTATCTTATTGCTTATTTCCTTGTAGGTGCAAAGGGGAATATTCCAATATAGTAGACTTAGAGCGATAGTCAGATCTTTTAAAGCTTTGCTATTCCGTTCTCAAATTTACAATAAAATTTATTATTTTGTTAATATAAATTAATTTTTATTCTACACTTATAAAATATAATGATGAACTACTTGACTTTATAGAACAAATTCTTCATACTTAAAAATTATTTCCTACTTTTCAGTTTGATTTGTTATAAAAGCATGCTTTTGTTAGTTTTTTAAAACTATAATTTATTTTTAACTTTTTAGTCTCAAGTTTTTCTATTCAATTTTTTTCAAAATATTTAATTTGTAATCTCTTAAAAATTTCTGAGTTCAAAATTTCTTTCAAATATTTTTTGACAGTTTTTAAATCATCTTCTTTGGAGCAGCATTAGATTACTATTACTGTTTTAACTACACTATTAGCTGTTATGGACTTCCTGCCTCTGAGTAAACTTTGATCTGCAATCCTTTCCCCAAAATCTCGTGTCCCTCTCAGGTCCGCTCTCCAGGCAACATCATCTTTCAATATTTTCAAGCGGTTTAATTCCTTTTTCCAGTGTAACTGTGTCGATTTCTAAACTACCAACTATTGTGGGTATCTTGGCCCTGTATGAACTCCGGTCCGCGATATTTCCCAAGTCTCATGTTCCTTTCAGATCCTCTCTCTGGACATCTAAGCCATCCAATATATAAATATATATTTATTTAATTAAAGCAATTTTCATGGTGCATGTAGAAATGTGCCTTAGCGACATCTAAGATGTCATAACTGTACCATTTTCTATATATTTAGCTTAGTAATTCTTCATACTGACGATCCTGGTCAGGACATTGGGGCAAAGTCATAATGATTCTTTATTCTCAGTTGTCCTTAACACATGTGCAAATTTTCAAGTTAATCAGACAACTCTAAGTTGGTGAAAATTACATTGAATGATTCTGTAACATCGATAAATGTATATAAGTAATTTGTTTTATCCTGATGAGGACATTAGGACAAAGTCATGATATTATTATTGTACTGCCATTGGTTTCCAACACGTATGAAGTTTTCAAGTCAATCAGACGACTTTAACTTGGTAAAAATCACATAAAAACATTCCTTTGAATTGCAAAATTTAGCTTAGTGATTTTTTATCCTGAAGATCCTAGTCAGCACATTAGGACAAATTCAAGATATTATGATATTGTCATCAATCCTAAAGGTGTGCAAATTTTCAACTCAACCAGACGTCTCAAGTTGGTGACAATTACGTTACATTGTTAAATTTAGCCAAGTCACTTTTTTATCCTGATGATCCTTGTCAGGACATTAGGACAGAGTCGTAATATTACTGTATTGTCATCGCTCCTTGACATGTGTGCAAATTTTCAAGTCACACGACTCAAGTTGGTGAAAATTATGTTACACTGCTAGAAGAAGCTATGCTCAAAGATCAAAGAGACAGAAAGGGGTTATTGTGCGAATTTCTGCCTACCAGTACAACAGTCAATGCGGACCGCCACTACATTAAAGAACCTTCACCACGCAATCCAAAACAAGAGGAGAGGCATGCTCACAGAGGTAGTGCATTTCCATCAGGACAACACTCGACCTCACATTGCCCATGTGACAACCAATCTCATCAACAAATTTGGATGGATACTGTCACACATCCTCCCTACTGCCGAGACCTAGCCCCTAGTGACTTTCATCTCTTCCCTGACTGGAAGAAACACCTGCGTGGGACGCATTTCAGAACCGGAGAGAAGCTGAAAGAAACTGTTTAAAGCTATCTTCGCTGCGTGGGAAAGTACTATGATGTAGGCATACCTAAGTTGGTACACCGCATGCAAAAATGCATTAATCAGAACGGCGATTATGTCAAAAAATAATAAAGAGTCTAAGCTTTCCAAAAATGTATTGCTCACTGTGAAAACATATGGGGAAACTTATTTTACGGATAACCCTCATAAAATTTGGCCAAGTCTCTTTTTTGCTCTGATATTGCTGGTCAGGACATTAGAACAAAACCATGAAATTATACTGTCAGCGGTCCTTGACATGTATGCAAATTCTCAAGTTAATCAAACGACAAGTTGGTGAAAACTGCATCGAAAGGTTCCATTACATTGATAAATTTAGCTAATTAATTTTGTTTTATCCTGCTGATCCTGGTAAGGATCTTAAGATAAAGTTATGATATTATTGTGTTGTCATTGGTCCTTGACATGTGTGCAAATTTTCAAGTCAGACGACTGTAAGTTGCTGAAAATTATGTAGCAAGATTCTGTTATACACCCACCCCCACGTGCAGCTAATATAAAGTGTGTAAACATGGACTAAAATCTATACCATTACATTGATAAATTTAGCTAATTAATTTTGTTTTATCCTGCTGATCATGGTCAGGATCTTAAGATAAAGTTATGATATTATTGTGTTGTCATTGGCCCTTGACATGTGTGCAAATTTTCAAGTCAGACGACTGTCAGTTGGTGAAAATTACGTAGCAAGATTCTGTTATACACCCACACCCACGTGCAGCTAATATGTTGTTGTTGTTGTTGTTGTTGTTTTCTAGTGCCTTGCATCTGGCAATGAAGCCATTAGCATTCGTGCTTTCCAATACTTTTGAACTGTAGTTTCTTCTGATCTTAATGCTTCACAGGTCTTCAAGTGGTCTTCGTTCATTTCTGCTGGATCGTTACACAGGACACATATTGGTGAGGATGAGATACCTATTCTGGAGAGATGACTTGCTAAGCAGTCGTGATTTGTCAATAGTCGGAAGGCTGCAACCGCTGTTTTCCTTGGTCTCTGGGGGATTATATCTGGGTTGGAAAGTAGTGTAATCCATTTTTTATCTTTGGCATTTGTTTCTATTTCTTGTAGGTATGAATGAGAACATTTTTTAATGATCAAGCGTTTTATTGAGGAATATGAGAAATTGAATTTAGACTTTTGTTTTATTGTTGTGCCTTTCTTTGCAAGTGAGTCTGCAGCTTCGTTCCCCATGACTCCACAGTGTGCTGGAATCCATTGGAGATGAACAGTCTTATTAACTTTTTGGAGTTGTGTTAACATTTTGTAGCATTCTCTAATTTTTGTTGACTTCTTTGTACTATTTCTCCATCATAATTTGTTGTGTCTCTGCCAACAGAATGATAAAAGGGAAAATGTGAACACGTAACTCCAGCTCCAGTAAGGTTTTCCTTGGAGGATCCATCAGTATATATGTGCAGCCATTCTTCTGTGGGATACCTAGTATTGATTGTTTCCAGAGCTAGAAGTTTCTGCATTTCTTTTGGTGTATCTGATTTACTCATTTCCTCTATTAATTCCAAACTGAAGGTAGGTTGCAGTAATTCCAATGGATTTTCTCTTATAAGTAGATTTTCTCTGGTGTTAGGAATGTTCACCTTTCCTAGGAAACTACTATGAGTTTTAAGGATTGAAGGGGGAAGTTCTCTTCTGTCCATTTAGAGTTTGGCAGTCGTAACATTTTCTCGTGTTGGAGCAATGCTTGTTCTTCTATTTTTGTTGTTATTGATGGGATCCATGTTAAGCCAAGCATGGCATCAATAGGTGTGGATTTAACTGCTCCAGTGATTAGGCGAAGAGCCTGATTTTGTATTTGTTCAACTTTATTGATGTTAGCATTTGCTGTGCTTATTAAAGCTTCAGAACAGTACAAGAGGTTTGGTTTAACATACATTTTGTATGTTGTGTAAAGGACTCTCCTTGAGCAGCCCCATTTAGCACCAGCTAACCTTTTCAGGATTTGCAGTTTCTTTTCAACCTTTTCTGAGATGTTTGTTATATGTTTTTTCCAACTTAGCTTTCTGTCGAAAGTGATGCCTAAGTATTTGGCATCATCAACTGCTTTGAGTGGTTTACCATTATAATTTATGTTAATATTAACTGGTTTGTATTTTAGTGTAAATAATTCATAATTTGTTTTTTCCACATTGATAGTCATGAGGTTTTTGGAGCTCCATTCATGTACTTTGTTTAGGGCTGTTTCTATTCTGTGTTTAATTAATTCAGGTTTCTTTGGAGAGCCTGAAGTCCAAATGACTACATCGTCAGCAAATAAAGCAATTTTGGTTTCTAAAGTTTTTATTATTGATGGAAGGTCATTTATATATATGTTAAAGAGTGTTGTGCTCAGAACAGCACCTTGTGGAAGTACTCGGTGTGTTTGTTTATATTTGGAAATGTATGTATTATATTTTGTGGCACAAAATCTTTGTGAAATAAACTGAGTTATCCATTTAAGCATGTTACTTTTCACACCTATTGATTGCAACTTCTCAACTAATTTATTTCTCCAGACTGAGTCATATGCTGATTTAAAATCAATAAATACTGCTAAGGTATCCTCCTTTCTATTGAAAGCTTCCTTGATGTCTTGGCTTAGTAGGAGTACATTTTCACTTGTACTATGATTCTGTCTGAAGCTGGTCTGTGAACTATTAATTAAGTTGTAATATTCTAGGAACCAGTTAAGTCTAGATGCCACCATTCTTTCCATCACTTTTGCAATAACATTGGTCAAAGATATTGGTCTGAAACTATTAATATTGTTTGAAGGTTTGTTTTTCTTTAAAATCGGGATGATAATGGCTTTTTTCCAGTCGGAAGGTACAGTCATTCTCCAACACGTGTTATACAGTTTAAGTAGGATTTCTTTTCCTTTCCTGCCAAGGTGTTTAATAAACTCTGGGTGGATCTTGTCAGGTCCTGGAGATTTTTTGTTCTGTAATTGTTCTATTGCTAAATCCAGTTCTGTTTCATTAAAATCCTGAATAAAAATATCATTTCGTATACCTTTTGGCTTATTAGTTTCTCTGATAGAGAAAGCCACATGAAAGCCACATACCAAACCAAAAATTAAAACTTCTTGGAATTTTAAAAAAGCAAATTGGTCCAAAATGAGATAGATGGGGAAGGGAAGTGTAATATACTGTTAGAATCAGAGTTCAAGTCAACAGATGAAATGAATAAAAAAATTTGTGAAATATTATTGACAGCAGCCAAAACACATATCCCCAAAGGAAAGTTAAAGAAATATAGCTACTTTTGGTCTCCATCTTTATCTAAGTTAAAACGTGCAGCTAATATAAAGCGTGTAAAAATGGACTAAAATCTATACCATGACCCAAGTAAATGACAAATTTGATGAATTTCTCAAAATTGTGCTATTATCATTTGAAGCTACTTTCCCTAAAATGAATATAAACTCATCACAGGTTAAAAAGGTCAAACCTTGGATTACATCAGGTATAAGAAAATCCTGTGGAAACAAAAGAAACTTGTTCTTACCATATCGCACAAGTAATGATCCAAGCATCAAAGCATATTACAAAACATTGCAAAACACTTAAAAAGTAATTAATGAAGCAAAAAGAAGGCATTATTCACTAGCTATTAGTGAATCAAATAATAAAATTAAAACAGTGTGGGATATAATAAAAACTGAAACTGGGAGAGGAAACTTAAACAGTGACATAGCTCACTAATTATAAGAAACGAAGAAGATAGTAATTACTAGGGCTAGGAAGTTCATGCATTTGCACGTTTTTTCATAAGGGTTAAAAATGTATGCTTTTACATTATGGTATTAATAAATATTGATTCTATAAAAAACTTGGGGTATTTGAACATTAGATTGCTATTCCTTTAAGGTGCAGTAGCTAACACAAAATGAAAATCTTGTTGGTCCCAAACAAACAGTGGAGGCTGGTCTCTAAATATGTATGTGTTATGCTTGTTGATTCAGTCTTTCTAAATTAAATTAAATTAAATTCTTTAGTGTCAATAGACTGCAATACAGTTTTTGACATTGTCACACATTTATATTTATAATTTGCATTACAGAGATGGACAACCTAATGGTTACACATATAACTATAGCTACCTATCATTTGTGATTTACACAGAGAGTCTGTAATTTCAATATAGACATTATAGTTCATTGATACTGTACAATGTCTTTGTTATCAAATACTTCTTCAGAGCACTCTCAAATTGTTTACCTTTAGAACATTTACATACTTTTTGCATGCAAAATGAACCTAATTTAAATTTCACAACATTAATTTTTATGCCCAATTTAATTATTCAAAATGGCAGCAGCACCTTGCTGTGCTGGAACCATGGGTGTCATGAAGGGGGGCCAAGGGGGGCTGCGGTCCCCCCCTGGAAGTTGGTCAGCTTAATGTGCAATCAATTATTGATATTAAACTACTATTTTAAAAGATCAATTTTTATTTAGCATAAATTAATATGGGTATATGCAACAAATATTATAAATTTTGACAATAAAATAATGTATTAATATTATCTGATTGCAAATTTCAAACATGTGCCCCCCCCCCTGGAAAAATGTCTGCCGATGCTCATGGCTGGGACCAAGATTTTTTCTAAAACACTATAATTTGTTTTAAGAAAAACTATCAAACAGAGGAGCATAGTTCTGATTAGTTACCTAGTAACATGCACAAAAAGTTTCATTTAAATCCCTTCAGTAGTTTTTGAACTATCAAGGATAAGCTTTAAAAATATGTTTTGTGGAAACAATATGGTGCAGCATCTTGCCTTTTAAATGATACTAATGCAATTATTTAAATAATTCTCTCTGCAAAATACACTTAAATGTTTACTAGACCCAATTTTACATATATTTTTAAAAATTAAGTTTTTTAAAATTCTAAACTGCACTTAACCCTTTAATGCAATATGTTGTCATTCAAAACCACAAAGTGAAATAAACAGTCCTCTCAAATAAACTAATTTTATAAAATCAGTGATTCGTCTTGGAGCAAATGTTTACACTAAATAATGTTCTTTTGCCCCTTTGCTCTCATAGATACATCTAAGACAAAGTTTTAAAAACCAGTTTTATTATATGTAGGTAACTGTGTCCATATTGTTTTACTACCAAACTCTTACTACCTGCTACCTTATGGCACTAAATTTCTTTCACAACCTGTGTAATGATGCATTTTGTCTGTAATGCAAGTGATAATGTGATAGCAAAGAACTTTCCTCCTTTTCTGTCCTTTCTCCTTGCAAAATGATATATACTCTTGTGCTTGTTTCTAGAGTCAATCCACAGCATACTTACTACTAAAGTTTCCTGAGGTATACATTGTAAGAACTATGTGTGATATTGACATATTTATTTAGGCCTGGGCATTCCTTAAGTCTATTAATATTTGCTAACAATTCTTTTAAACAGATGTTTGTACAAAGTAATGTTATAAGACACATGCATCTTTCGACAACAAAATATTAATGCTATTTTACACTTATATTTGCACCTATTTAAGAATTTCGGGGAATGACAGAGGTGACAGCACTTACATGAATAACTAGCCAAAACACATAACATTATTTGCAGAAATACATGAAGATAACCAACCCAATTTGGTTACCATAAATTCAATAGTTATTGTGTGACTAGAATTTATAGCAGTGTTGTGTACTAGTTTACTTAGCTCCCTAAAGAGATCCTGGGACCATTAAAAATAAAAAGTTATTATATCTGTGTCAAATGTTGACCTTATTCTACTTGCAGATGACTAACCTAACGCCTGGGTTAGTGCATGTAGATGAATGGGATGACAGGGACCTGTGTTATTGAAATTTAGCCTGTGTTAGTGTTTGCATATGAACAGCATGGCAGGGTTCCATGTCATTGAAATTTAGCCCTTGTTAGGTTACAATGCATGATTAAGAGTGTGTATATGAACAGGATGTGCTCAGGGGTCTCCGTCTAGGGGATATGTGAATGGCAACCACAAGGTACCCAAGCTGAGCAGAACATTACTTCCACTTACTGGTGTTTTGCTCCTCACTGTAACTTTCCTATCTGACCTTACCTTGGTCATCTCTTATTCTCTTCCGACCCCGACTATTAGGGTTCCTGAGGGCTAGGGAGTCTTTATTTTTCCAACCTCTCCATTTCTCTAATTTTTCTATAAAACCTTAACCCCTAACATGCTGACCTGTCATGGCATGTAATACGTCTTCTGATTGGTAATCAGAGGATATGGTCGGTGAATTTATTTTGATAACTCTCCCGGTCAGGTTGGTAAGACCCGTAAACCAACGACAGGTGTGGTCCCTCAGACATTCTGGTGGTTGTGAGAGAGCGATGTGACCGCCAAAACATAAAAATATGGTGCTCTCTAAAAAACGGTTACTATTACTGCTATTGCTCTCTCTTTTATGAAATATGACTCGAGGGGTAAAATGTTCCGGAGTTAAAATAGTCCCCCATTCGGATCTCCGGGCGGGGACTACTTCTCGAGAACCAAAACTGGACCGAGACCACCTTCAAATATGCCCGTCCACTTCTAGTGCCCCATCCATCAGTGAAAAATATTGAAGAGCAAGAGGATTAATGACTTCATTGTCAGAAATCCAGCATTAGCTAACAACAACATTATGTGCACGAATTATGGAATTTTCGGTTATTTGGACGTGATTTTATGGTGCATATAACTGCATATTTTCTTGATTTTGATAAATGCATAATATTTCAATATTATAGCCCCTATAGTGCCTATTTTAATGGTTTTTATGGTTTTTTATTATTTTTTTCCATCTGGATAATATTTATCATATTGGTAGTACTGCACATGATGATACAACTCACTAAGATTTCAATATTATAGCCCCTATCTTGCATATTTAATGATTTTTATGTTGTTTTTTTTATTATTTTTTCCCATCTGTATAATATTTTTCATATTGATAGTAGTGCACATGATGATACAACTCACAAGGTGGCGAGAACTAATGTTGAGTCATGTTGTCATGAAGTGAATCCCCTGTTTCCATCCTTTCATTATTTATGCAGGTGTGTAGAGAATAATCAGTGTGTTATCTGAGACGTTTATATTAACAAAGATAAAGTGCACGTCAATGCTTGCCTGCCCACCAGTTGTTGCGCCGTGGTTTTCAAACGTAAGTGTTGTGAACTGGAGCATGTGAGTAAAATGTTGTTGTTGTTGTTAGCTAATGCTGGATTTCTGACAATGAAGTCATTAGTCCTCTTGCTCTCCAATATTTTTCACTGATGATATTGAAGAGAGCAATAGCAGTAATAGTAACCGCTTTTTAGAGAGCACCATATTTTTATGTTTTGGCGGTCATATCACTCTCTCACAACCCCCAGAATGTCTGGAGGACCACACCTGTCGTTGGTTTACGGTGAGTAAAATGTAGGAAGTGAGAAAAGATTTCAAATAGTTCAGCACATAGACCAGCAAAGCATAAGGAGAATTTAATCAGAAAATTTGCAAACAAAGAACCCGTTCAAAAACAGCTACTAGAGTTAAATAAGGAAAAATTGAAGCTATTAACAGTGAAGCAACAAGATTCTAAAGTAAGAACAAATTAGAAACTAAAAACTTCACTTATCTTATTGTTTTGGTGCTAACCCTGGGGTTTCAAGCTGTGTCCAGCTCATTCTCAAAGCCATATAAACAAACTTGTTGCCAAGCTACAATCTTTTATTTTTTCTGAAAAACAATTACTCTTATTCAATTTTTATTTACCAATCTCTGAAAACAAAAATTTATAAATACAATCTATAAATGGTAATTCGAAGTTCATGACACGGTTCCTGTTTTTTAAAATAAAAATTTTTTCCCAAACCATTAAATCTATTGGATTACTTAATTGTTTTAATAATTTAACTTCTGTCATGAACTTCGAATTACCATCTATAGATTGTATTTATAAATTTTTGTTTTCAGAGATTGGTAAATAAAAATTGAATAAGAGTAATTGTTTTTCAGAAAAAATAAAAGATTGTAGTTTAAGAGATAGAACTGGAACTTAAAAATTCAATGCCACAACTGGGATTTGAACCACAGACCTTCCTTGAATTTTTAAGTTCCAGTTCTACCTCTTAAACTTTGCCCACACACGGCTTGTGTGTTTAAAAACACCAACAGTAAGTTTGTTGGCATAAATAAATAATAAAAGATTGTAGCTTGGCAACGAGTTTGTTTATATGGCTTTGAGAATGAGCTGGACACAGCTTGAAACCCCAGGGTTAGCACCAAAAAATAAGATAAGTGAAGTTTTTAGTTTCTAATTTCTTACTTACTTTTGAAGCTACTAGAGTGTTTAGGAAGTAGGGTTACTGAATTTTCCTATGACTTGTGCCATGCATTTTTAGCTGCTGATATTCCCTTGTTCAAAATTAATAAACCGACATTTAAAAACCTATATCAACCTTCTTGTCAAGTACACTTGACAACATGTGCCTGAAAAAAGTACACTGCGTAAGACTTATGTAGTACATTGTTACAATAACGTATTGTTGAATATACAAAATTACTTAGTGGTTCAGTTTGTATGGTTTTCTGTTGATGAAGCCCCTGATTTTGGGTGCCATTCTATTGCAAATATAATTGTGGGTGCTTTAAATAATGAACAAAAGACTACACCTTATATTCTTAATGGGTGCAAATTGTCGGCCACTGACATTGTAACTGTGACCCAGTTTGTGATGGACTCTTTGAAATTACTATGGCCGTGTGGAATCAAATACGACCGGTTACTTTTATTTGTTACTGATGCAGGTCCTTATATGGTAAAGTCAGGACAAACTCTGAAAGGTATTTTTCTTAACTTAATTCATATAACTTGCTTGGCACACGCTCTTCATTGCATTTCTGAGGCAATACGTGATTCTTTCCTATTGGTAGAGTTGTGTCCAGTACAAAGAGAATTTTTGTTAAATCTCCTAAAAGAGTTAAGTTGTTTAGATCAACAGCACCTAATATCCGACTTCCTCCTGCACCAGTGTTAACTCGATGGGGAACATGGGTCGATGAGCTTTTATACTATGCTGAGCACATAGAAATAGTCGAAGAAGTTGTTAATGCATTAGACTCAAAAGATGCTTCATCAATAGAAACTGTGCAATATATTCTGTCAGGCACTGGATTAACAGAGGATCTTAGTTTCATATCTGCCCATTTTCGTTACTTACCAACAGCCATAATGGCATTGGAAGCTTTAGGATCTCCTTTGCATGAATCACTTACTGTCTTTGAAAAAACAATGTGATCTAAGTTCGGTTCCTGGTAGCATAGGAAAAAAAGTGAAAGAAAAAGTGAATTATATAATTTCAAAAAATTCTGGTTATAACCATATGTGCGATAATTGAGACTTCCTCGAAAGAAAAACCATCTGTCACACCAAGAGGCTTGACTCTCTCTGTGAAGCAGCTAACATCATTTAAATATGCCCCGATAACATATTGTGACGTGGAGAGAAGTTTTTCACGTTACAAAAGTGTTTTGCGAGACAACAGACGATGTTTTACAGTTGAAAATTTGTGCAAAATGTTGGTTGTGAACTGCAATTTAGCAGTTAATACTAGCAGAGGGACCACTTCTGCTTCAACATCTAAGGAATAAGGTAACTTTATTTATTATTTATACTAACTTGCCTTGTCTACTGCAAAGGGACATTGTTTTAATTAAATGGCGCATATTTTTGGCATATTTTCAGGTTTTTAAGAGCATATTGGCATGCATATTTCAGTGTTTTTTAGGGCATGAACTTCCGAGCCCTAGTAATTACTATGCCATAGCTAATACCTTCAATTACTTCCTTAATGTAGCAAAACACTTGGCAAACATCCAACCAAAACTCCAGTGCACTAAAAATTCTAAAAAGAGCATATCCCAATATAAATTGTAGATTGAAATTGGACCACACAACTCCCAAAGACATATAGAAAGAAAAAAAAGAAAATATTATTACCTCATTGAAAAGACCTCTCATGGTTGGGATGAGATAAGTACAAAACTATTAAAATGTCGCCTACCAGAGTTGAGCAAGCCTCTTAATCACATATGTAATCATTTCCTTTTGTCAGGAATATTTCCCCAAAAAATTAAATATATTATTGTTAAACCTTTATACAAAAAAGGAGATAAAACCCTTACCACCAGTTATAGGCCCGACTTGTTTTAATACTCTTTTCTAAAGTAATAGGGAAACTTGTTTATAATCAGGTTTTAAGATATGATGATAATCCCAAAACTAAGGTCTCCAATTTTTTAAAAATTTAAATAAACGTTTATTGACAACAAATGGTACATAGGTTTTAAGCTTGAACATTTTTCTATTTTTCCACATAATCTTCATTTCGATTGACGCATTTTTGTAACTGGCTTGAGAATTTAATGCCATTCTGGCAGTTTGTCACAATAGCTCAGTGGTTATAGCGTTCGCCCGGCAAGCGGAAGGTCTGTGGTTCAAATCCCAGTTGTGGCATTGAATTTTTAAGTTCCAGTTCTACCTCTTAAACTTTGCCCACACACGGCTTGTGTGTTAAAAACACCAACAGTAAGTTTGTTGGCATAAACAAATAATAATTACCATGTGAAGGTTATTTAATCCTGGGATATAAAGTACTTACAATAGTACGTCACCATTGGGGTAATTGTTTCTGATGTGAGACTGCCTTTGTGGTTTACCAGGAGAAATACGAACTGGCTTGAGAATTTAATGCCATTCTGGCAGTTTGTCACAATAGCTCAGTGGTTAGAGCGTCCGCCCGGCAAGCGGAAGGTCTGGGGTTCAAATCCCAGTTGTGGCATTGAATTTTTAAGTTCCAGTTCTACCTCTTAAAAAGAATAGAGCTCAATAAAATTGTATTTGACTATAACATGGACATGTGTTTCATACAAGAAGCAAATCTAACAAATGATCAACTTAAATACTTGAATTTTACTGGGTATTTACTAAACCTACTACCCAAAGATAGGCAGATAAGCAGTGGAATATTAGTTGGAGTCAAAAAGGATATTAAATCCTCCGTTCAAATTGTTACAGAAATGGATAACACAGGTAAAAGCGGAACTAATAGAGGTAAATTCTTGGGATAACAACACACAGCTTCACTGATACAATATTTACAATCCTCCCAGGAATGAACCAGCTCTCTCACTTATTGACTAATTAAACAAAACAATCATAATTGGGGATTTCAATGCCCATTCCAAAAGATGGGGTTATGAAAAAGTGGATTCTACACGGAAGATAGTGGAAGAATTTTTGAATACCACAACCTTTGAACTGATTAATAATAAAGAAGATTCCACAACCTTCATACATTACTCTGGAGCAGGCAGTAACACAGACGTCATGTTTGCTAGAATTGTTTCAAAAATTAAAAAACAAGTTATAGAAGACCCAAGTTCTGGTCACAGAGCAGTAATTGCTGATGTAAAACTAGATAATACAAATATCAGCCAACATCACACAAATATGTATTGGAACTTCAAAACAGCGCATTGGAATAACTTAAAACTGAACTGGAAAATAAATTTAAAGAACAAACAAACCCACAGCTGCATGACCAACCAGATCATATGAACAAAAATTTCTGTGAAGTCCTACTAGAAATACCAAAAAAACATATTCCTCGTGGAAGAACAAAACATTTCAAAACCTTTTGGAACCCCCAGTTAGAAGAAATGAAAAAGCAAAGGGATATAGCTAGAAATGCAGCTGAACAAACAAAAAACATATCAGATACACAAATATGGCGAAAGAAATGTTCCTCAATAAAAGAAGAAATTAATACAGCTAAAAAAATCACTTTAATAATTTCTTAGAAAAAATGGATTATAGGACAGATAGTAATAAAGCCCGTAAGCTCATAAAAAATTTCAAGGACAGGAAAGAAAACAACAGCACACATATCATACACAACAATAAAATATTAGTAAATGATGCAGTCGTAGCCGAAACATTCACTAAGTATTATGCTAATTCACATAAAGAAAAAGAAACAATAAACAGAAACATAAACAATTTCAGAAAGATTTGAAACAAGAAAGAGAATGTGATCCTAACAGGCAATACAATATCTTCTTTGACAATTTTAATATGCAAGAACTGAAAATTGCAATTAATAATCTAAAAATCATAAGTTCTCCTGGATCAGATCACATACATCCAGAGATCATAAAACAACTTGGAAAAACAGCAAAATCACAACTACTAAAACTCTACAAACTATTCTGGGAAAACACTGAACCTGCCGAATGGCAAAAGTAATAATTGTCCCACTCTTGAAGAAAGATAAAACAGCATCACAAATAAAAAATTATAGACCAATAGCTCTTAATAGCATAATAGCAAAAATGATGAAAGGAATGGTGTCAAATAGGTTAAATTGGTTTCTAGAATTACAAAATTTAATTTCCCCATGTCAAGCTGGATTCAGAGAGGTTCAATCTACAAATGAACAAGTCTTATTTCTCAGTCAAGAAATCAAAGACTGCTTCAATAGAAAAGAAGATAAAAAAAATAGGGATACAAGATCGAATGTTTTTATGGCTATGTCATTTCCCAAAGAAATGCTTTAATGCTGCCAGATATAAAAGAAATATATCTAATTTTTAAACAAGTACATCGTGGCTCACCACAAGGCGCAGTGCTCAGCACTACACTTTTTAATATATTTATTAAGGATCTGCCACAACAAATACAAGAACCAGGTGTGAAGTGTGCACTATTTGCCCATGGCTTAGTAATGTGGACTTCAAAACCAAAAAACAAAAGTAAAAAACTAGAAAAACCATGCAACAATCCTTAACCAACCTACAAATGTGGACCAAAGAAAATTTAATCACTGTTAATACAACAAAATCAAACTACCAAATCTTTTCACTAAAAAAAAAAACCCACTAAATATAAAACTAAATTTTGCGGCGCAACAATTACCAGAAACATAGGTAGCAAAGTATTTGGGAGTTACATTTGATACCAAACTTACACGGACCAAAAAATAGAAAATGTAATACAAAGAACAGAAAGGCGCCTTTCAATGTTGGTGTTTCTTGTAACAGCAAATACAAACAAACAAAAAATTCAAATCTTTCAAAAAGTCTGTATATGTAAAATTTCTCTCCATGTATTGAATGGGAGTCTGATCAACTTTTTCTGTTCTATTTCATATTCAATGGGGTATTTCCATAGCTGGTATTGGTGTGGTTTTGATGGCACCTGACTCTGTAACTAACCAACCAATACCCCATTGAATATGAAATAGAACACAAAACGTTGATCAGACTCCCATTCAATAGATGGAGCAAGAGAAATTTTACATATACACTAAAGACTCAGGAGAGCTCTCTTTCCAAAATTCAAGGAATCAAGAACGTATCCCTTCCTAATTCAAAGGAAAACTTCATATATAAAGTCAATCCAACACAAACATTAACATCACATATTATTTACACCTGACAGAAGAAGTTAAATAAAGTGATACTCCAACTAGTGTTCTAAAATTATTGGCATTAGAGACAATCCATACTAGATTTCCAGAACATGAATGGCTCCATATTTATATTGATGGATCATTAATATCAAACCAAGATGGAGCAGGGGATGGAGTCATATGTCACCTCTTTTCCTATTACAAATCTTTAAGTTATGGAACTACAAACTTTGATGGACAAATTGAAGCAGTTTGAATGGCCCTACAAAATCTTTTGTATATAATTTCACATTTTCATCAAGGAGTTATTCTCTCAGATTTCAGGGCAGCAATTACTTCTAAGTTGTCATAAAAAATCCAAACAGTTACAGAATGTTGGAAAATCCTTACCCATCTAACAACACTTCAAAAACATCTAGTCTTCCAATAAATACCAGCTCGCTGTGGACTGAGTGGTAATGAGAAAGCTGATTTTCTTAAAAAGGGGTGTCGGCAGTGTATAGAAATCTATAGTTAATCTACCATTTTATGCAGCTAAAAGATTAGTCAACTCTGAATTTAAAAAAATTATTGCAAAACATTACTATGAAAAATCAAAAAATAAGAGATGGGAACTACATTTAACTACATTCAAACAGTAATTCCTGAGTATCCTCAAAAATGGGCAGTTTCAACCTTCAGGTTGATTACAGGACATGATTGTCTGGGAAAACATTTGAACAGCATTGGGATATATTCTTCACCACTCTGTCCTCTATGTGATCTGCAAGAGGAAATGGACCGAGACCACCTTCAAATATACCCGGCCACTTCTAGGGCCCCATCCATCAGTAAAACTTATTGGAGAGCAAGAGGATTAATGACTTCATTGTCAGAAATCCAGCATTAGCTAACAACAAGGTGGTGATTTATAGCATGTTGGGTAGTTTACTCATGTAATTACATTTACAATTTAAAAAAAATATTTTTTTTTCTCTTCCTTCTTATAAAGGTAGAGGGAAATAATAGTATTATTGGTGGTGTATATTATACTAGTTATGATGCATGTTCCAACTGTATGTGCTCAACGTGCCTGAGCTCTGCTTGCAGTGGGACCCAATGTATAAACAAACAAAGTGGGAAAGAAGAAAAAACGTTTTTCTCTACAGTGAAACAAAAATGAAAAAAGGCCAATTTCGGTGCCTTAGCAATTGTTTAGCCAATGTCACAAAGAATTGTAATGTAATAACTTCAATCATTTGACATGTAGGACATTTTATATAACGAATAATTAATTACTGTAAAAGTATTTTCACTATCTACATGAAACCATTTAATTATAAGATAACATTTCTAGCATATGGTTAAATTTCCAATATGTTAAGAAATAGGGATTTTGAAAATTTTATGATGGAATTGACTTAAAATATATTTTATCTGGTAAACTGCTTTCTCCTCAAAATTTCAATATAGTTGCAACCTAAGAGTAGTAATAACCTAAGAGTACCCACATTAACTCTTTAAGAACTAAAGTGCTGAGTAGCACAAGGGAAGCAGGTAATGGGGTAAAGGGGCAAATTTAAGGACTTAATTATAATTGCTGTGGAATAAAGCTTACTCACATGAGCAACAGGTATAAAAGAATTCCAAAACAATTATTAACCCAAAATATCTATCATATACATACATTGCACGTCAGAAGGCAAGACAAATTATGCCTGCTAGGGTCAACCAAGTTTAAATTTCAACAAAACTTACATTAACATTCACCGAACTTTAGTATAAAAACATGATGTCCTACTTGCCTTTGATAAATCCTTCTTGCTTAGTACCTGAGTGAATAGTTCGTGCATAGTTGGGCAGTAATCCGTGCTGTCATTAGTTCATTATGTATTATTCATTCGTTTTTTGGGGCCCCTCACTGTAATCAAATCAAATGTAGTTGTCTTATTACTTAGGTGTCAATTATATCCACTGCACTAATATTAAGCCATTTCTAAGATAATGAAACTCTGTAGAACAATAAGTCCGAGTCTAACAAGAAAATTACAACTAGGGCAAAACAATGTATGTCAAATTGAAAATCCTGATATCACATCACTCACCTGAGAACTTTCTCCATGTGCTGTCGTACCTTGTCGTATACCAAAGATTATAAAACATTACATTTTGTAAATATTAAGTTAAACTTGAAGGCTTTGTTCCCTAGTGCTTAATCTCCGTCTGAATGAAATACCATGCCAACACATTAACCCCCTTACAGAGGGTGAAGCATGTATGACATTACACCCAAAGAACATCAAAGATTACACCTTTTACCTTTTCAACAAGGTGTGCCTTATTCCGGAAAGCTCATTTTTAAGCGTGAATTTTGTTACCACCTATACCTACAGTGTTGCCGACTGTCTAGAAGACATACCTTAACCCCAAGAGAAGTAAGAAGTCACCGTTCTGTGGAAGTCAGGAAGCACCACGATACGGTAGGAACTACAAAGTAAGATGAATAGGGGGGAAAATATGCACTTTATGGTCATAGTAATATGATTAGGGCTAGGAAGTTCATGCATTTGCATGTTTTTTCATAGGGGTTAAAAATGTATACTTTTACATTATGTGCACGAATTATGGAATTTTCAGTTACTTAGACATTATTTTATGGTGCATACAACTGCATATTTTCTTGATTTTTGATAAATGCATATTATTTCAATATTATAGCTCCTATATTGCATATTTTAATGATTTCTATGGTTTTTTATTATTGTTTTCCATCTGGATAGTATTTTTCACATTGGTAATATTGGACATGATGATACAACTCACGAATATTTCAATATTATAGCCACTATATTGCATATTTTAATTATTTTTATGGTTTTTTATTATCTTTTCCATCTGTATAACATTTTTCACATTGGTAGTATTGCACATGATGATGCAACTCGCTAGAAGGTGAGAACTGATGCTGAGTCATGTTGTCAAGCAGTGAATCCCCTGTTTCCATCCTTTCGTATGTTCGTAGAAAATAATCAGTGCGTTATCTGAGAGGTTTATATTAACAAAGATAAAGTGCAGGTCAACGTTTTGAGCAGCACGATTATAGCAACGCTTGCCTGCCCACCAGTAGTTGTGTGTTGTCTTCAAACGTAACAGTGTTCTGAACTGATTCCCACCAAATTAAATAAGGCGTATAAAATGTTAAAAAGCTCTTCAAATATCGAAAATAATACCAACTTCGAGTGCTAGATTAATTAATTTACAGAACGAGTTTTCGGGTGATGTAATATCTACAGATAATAGGACACTGTTTTGTGGAGCGTGTGAGAAAGATGTAGGGAGTGAGAAAAGATTTCAGATAGTTCAGCACATAAACATAGCAAAACATAAGGAGAATTTAATTAGAAAACTCGCAAACAAAGAACGTGTTCAAAAACAGCTAAACTCAATTCAGTCTTAGGTTTGTCCGCGTCAAAACAAACCCACGTGACCAGTGCACCGTGGTACAACACGGTAGCAATACGTGCAGGGAAGTAGTTCCATCCTAGTAATCTGAGTTTTAGAATGAATTTATCGTTAAATCATATAACATTCTATACAAATACCTAAGAAGTTAATTAACGCTGATGTATACTGATAAACAGAGCTACAAGTTCCAACATGCAACTCGTGGAATTATCTGATATCTGAGTATTGTTTACAGCCAGCAGTTGCTTTTTAGAATCATGGCGGACGGCCCCGGTGAATTTGCTCTCGAGTCTTCGTCGACTTATATAAAGCATAAATCGGCAAAACAATTGACTAGTGGTGAAAAAACAATAGTGCTGAACGTATATTATAAGTTGTGTGAGAAATACCCAACGGTTCCCTTCAAAGAAGTAGTGAAATTAACTTCTGAGTTCACCGGTGTTTCGTGCTCGTAAAGAAAATGCTGAAACGGGAAAAGTGGTTACACCCGGGAAAGAACGAAAGCGTGTGAATTACGCCATGCAAGAATGTGACGAGTTTGTTAAAAACGCAATTCGTGTAACAGTGCACAACTTCTTTTTAAAAAAGAAGCCGCCAACAATTGACGATTGGATCAGGTTAATGCTGATCCAAACTTGCTTAAATTCAAATTAACAACCTTTTATCAAATGTTGGGCGAAATAGGGTTCAAATTTGTCAAAAGAGGCCGAAAAGCACTTTCTTATCGTCTCTAGTTACATGTTAGGCACTCGTTAAATTGACGGAAGAAGGGATCGCTTCCTTTCTGTTACGTATCGCATGCACTCATCACATGGTTGTGACAGTATTTCTGGCGCGAATGGCGGAAGGATAGATTATAACTGTGAACTGGCCACCTGCTGTAAGTTTCGCGCGGATCAACCTTAGAGTGAATAGATTATAGTAGAGTGTTTAGGAAGTAGGGTTACTGAATTGTCCTATGATTTGTGCCAAGCATTTTCAGCTAGCCCTTATTCAAAAATTAATAATCCGACATTTAAAAACTTTCTTGCCAAGTACACTCGACAACATGTGCCTGAAGAAAGTACACTGCGTAAGATTTTTGTAGGACATTGTTACAATAACGTATTGTCAACTATACAAAATGAATTAGCGGATCAGTTTGTGCGGTTGTCTGTTGGAACCCCTGATTGTGAGCGCCGTTCTACTGCTAATATAATCGTGGGCGCTTTAAATAATGAACAAAAGACTACACCTTATCTTCTTAATGTGTGCGAATTGTCGGCCACCAACAATGTAACTGTAACCCAGTTTGTGATGGACTCTTTGAAATTACTATGGTCATGTGGAATCAAATATGACCGGTTACTTTATTTGTTACTGATGCAGGTCCTTATATGATAAAATTTCAGGACAAACTCCGAAAGGTATTTTTTCTAACTTAATTCATACAACTTGTTTGGCACACGGTTTTCATCGCATTTCTGAGACAATATATGATCCTTTCCCGTTGGTACATAGATTTGTGTCCAGTACAAAGAGCATTTTTGTTAAATCTTCTAAAAGAGTTAAGTTGTTTAGATCAAGAGGCACCTAATTTCCGACTTCCTCCTGCACCAGTGTTAACTCGATAGGGAACATGGGTCGATGCAGTTTTATATAATACTGATCACATAGAAATAGTCGAAGAGGTTGTTAATCCATTGGACTCGAAAGATGCTTCACCAATAGAAACTGCAAAATATTCTATCAGGCAGTGGGTTAAAAGAGGATCTTAGTTTCATATATGCCCATTTTTCTTTCTTACCATCAGCCATAACGGCATTGGAAGCTGTAGGACCTCCTTTGCATGAATCACTTACTATCTTTGAAAAAACAATATGTAATCTAAGTTCGATTCCTGGTAGCATAGGACAAAAAGTGAAAGAGAAAGTGAATTATGTAATTTAAAAAAAAAATTGACTATAAATAGATGTGGGATATTCGAGACATTCTCGAAAGAAAACCATCTGTTACACCAAGAGACTTGACTCTCTCTGTGAAGCAGTTAACATCATTTAAATATGCCCCGATAACATCTTGTTACTTGGAGATGTTTTTAACGTTACAAAAATGTTTTGTGAGACAACATACGATGTTTTAAATTTGAAAATTTGTGCAAAGTGTTGGTTGTGAACTGCAATTTAGCAGTTTATATTAGCAGCGGGATCACTTCTGCTTCAACCTCTAATGAATAAGGTAACTTTATTTATTATTTATACTAACTCGTCTTGTCTACTGCAAAGGGACATCAATCGTTTTAATTAAATAGTGCATATTTCTTGGCATATTTTCAGGTTTTTAAGAGCATATTTGCGTGCATATTTCAGTGTTTTTTAGGTCACGAACTTCCGAGCCCTAAATATGACCCTCACAAGTTTTCGATAGTAATAGAAAGGAGCTTACTGAAGTTAGTGATAGTGGCAAAACTAATAATTTCAGGTAAAACAATACAAGCTCAGGACTTCTGTTGTGCTCGAGTAATGATCATGCTCTATGTTGATATAAAATTTACATGAGCGTTCTAATACTCATTGCTACCGCGTCATCAGTTTTTAAATTACAGCGAATTTGTAGTGATATTAACTCACAAATATAACTAAGACCTTCCATTTATGGAGTCGCAGCAGAAGTAAAAGCATCCTTTGCATCCTAAACCTAGACGAACCTACGGAAGAGGGAGTGAAAAGTGTAGCTCACCGGAGTCACCGGCAGTAAATAAAGGAATTTGGAGAAATAGGACAAGTATGGAAAACTGAATCTAACCTGAAAATCTAGTATTACTCTCTTCGTCTCTCCCTTCTTATACTTTGGTCATAATTTATTTAGAGTTACTCGTACGCACTTCCCTCCTTAGATTCATGGGCCCCGATAATAAAATTAAATTACTCTGAGATAACCCCCATTAGAGGAGGTTCTAATGTTGCTGTGCCTTTTACTTAATTTTGATGTTATGTTTCAACCAAACTAAAATAAATATTGAGATTTCACCGAAAAACACCTTTTTAAGCCCTCTAAATAAAAAAATGGACGTGCCCGTGAGCGCGCGCGCGTTTGTGTGTGTATGTGTGTGTGTGCCCGCGCGCACGCGCGGGTGGGGGGTTGATGTTATAGATGCCACAACACCAATTTTCAAGAAAATCCCTCTATTCCAAAGAACCCTTTACATGGAAAGTTTCACAAATAGTTTTATTTTTTAAAACGATTGATTAAAACAACAGCAATTGATAATGATAATGATAATAATAATAATAATAATAATAATAATAATAATAATAATAATAATAATAATAATAATAATAATAATAATAATAATAATAATAATAATAATAATAATAATAATAATAATAATAATAATAATAATAATAATAATAATAATAATAATAATAATAATAATAATAATAATAATAATAATAATAATAATAATAATAATAATAATAATAATAATAATAATAATAATAATAATAATAATAATAATAATAATAATAATAATAATAATAATAATAATAATAATAATAATAATAATAATAATAATAATAACAATAATAACAACAATAACAATAATAATAATTCCAGCCACCTAAAACAAGAGCTGCAGCACCTGAGGCACACGTTCCGCCAAAACGGCTACTCCGTAGAGGGTATTGAAGCCTCAATCTCCAAGGCCAAGAGAGGAAAACCACAAACTCAGCAAACACCAGACCAGCCGACCGCCACTGCCTGCATCCCATACACTGGCAATCTTTCCGGCAGAATCAGTAGAATTCTCGCAAAACACAACATCAGAACCATCCACAAGTCGCCTTTGAAGATCAAAACACCTAGTGAGACCGGTAAAGGACAGGCTGCACCTTAATGTACCAGGGGTATACCGTATCCCCTGTGAATGCGGGACGCCGTACATAGGGCAAACCGGCAGGACCATTTCCACCAGAGTCAAGGAGCACGAACGGTCCGGTCCGTACGATTAATGCAGCCTGATAAGTCAGGGCTGGCGGAGCACTGCTTTGAAAAAGACCACAGAGCTAACTTCAAAGAAACGACCATTGTGGCAAAATGTGGCGGTTTATGGGAACGGAGGGTTAAGGAGGCTCTGTCCATCTCCTCCGAGAAGAGTACACTGAACTGGGACGCTGGATTGCAGTTTAGTCCATCCTGGAAGCCAGCCTTAAAATTGGAAATCGACCGAATCAGATAACACAGATTCAAACCTTTTTTTTTTTTTTTTTTTGGGTGGAGGGGAAAAAAACTTGTTACAAGACCCCATGGTACTGTGGGAGTCGGCATTGAAGATGGCCATACCCACTAAAAAACACCATCCACCGGATTAGGAAGGTGAAAGCCTGCTGCGGTACCATCTGTAGTACCCGCGCATTCAGTGGTGAGAGATAGAGCTGGTTCGCATAGCGTAACCAGAAGGAGAAGGTTAGGAGCTTGGAGACGAGCTTGACCGAAGCCCAGCTTGCTCCCTAGCGGAGTCATGGATGGTTTAGAAGGAGTTATTTGTGATTGTTGTCAGGAATCAGGGTGCTATGTTGCTTGGGGTCTATACGCCGCGTCTGTTCGTGCGCCTCAGAAGTCTGGGAGCGTGTCGATACCCTGCATGCTGCATCCCTGAAACAATCTAAATATACATGTACATACACTAAGGAAAAAGAAAGTGCATACAATTAGTCTCTTAGATTAATGGTAATTTGCGCGCTACTGGCGTCGTCAGTCTACAGTAAATTATTATTGTCACGCTCCACCATACGGCGTCGTCTGTAACTAATACTTAGAGTGTTGATATACCATTCGGCATCGTCAATTAGGTGAATACATGTCCGTATTATCGCCTGGTCGTCTGGAGTGCACACTTGGCGGGCAGTCTGCCTGAAATGCAGGTGCGAGCCAGTGCCACTCCCGTGGGGGGCCTCATCCCCCTGGGTCCGCCTTATAAATAAGGACTTGAGGGTTATTAGGTGACTAGAAAAAGTGTGTGTAGGTATGAATGTGTGTGAGAGAGAGAGTGATGCACAGTTCACATGTGAATAACATCGGGGTAATTTACTAGATTGTCCAGATATTGTTGCATGTCAACATCTGGCTCCCCGAGACCAATAGTTCTCTGGAATAGAGATAGTGGCCTTGCATGTTTGTCGTGCGTTATATCATAATTTCCTAGGTTTTGAATTAATTCGTTGTGGTTTTTGTTTTTCTTATCAAGTAAGTTAAAGGTGAGCCTTTTTATGAATTGTTCAATGGAATGCCTTTTAGCTCCTCGTGTAATTGGAGCGTTGGCGCTACTTCGGGTAGTCTCGCGATTATTCGGAGTACTCTATTCTGCATCGTTTGCAGTCTCTGTGTGTATTTGTGCTGCATGTCCCCATACGGGTGCAGCGTATGTTAGGATGGGCCGGGTTAGAGTTTAATAAAGTGTTGTGCCCATCTCTAACTTTAGAGTGCTGTTTTTGTTGATTATTGGGTATAGCTTATTGAGTTGTGCAGTGACTTTGGCTCTTACGGTGCCTACGTGCTGTTTCTAGTTAAGGCCCTGGTCCATCGTTACACCTAAGTAGGTGATGGTTTTGCTGTTCCAATGAATTGGCTCTTGTCCAGACGTTAGTGGCTGAAGGCCGTGTTTACCATGACGGTGCTTAATTCGCTTGGTGAATACAATTGCCTGGCTTTTTCTGGTATTTACCTTTATGCGCCATTTCGTGAGCCATGGCTCTAAGTCATTTAAAGCATTTTGTAGCCTGGTGCGTATAATCCTCGGCATGGTTGATTGTGTGACAAGCGCTGTGTCATTCGCATATAGATATCGATCTACTCTTATCGTCTCTGGTAAATCATTTATGTAAATATTAAAGAAGGTGGGCCCCAATAAACTCCCTTGTGGGACCCCTGCCCTGATTGGCCGTCGCGTTGATATCTCTGTTTCGACTGCCGTGCGGAACGTTCGGTGTGATATATAGTCCTTTATTATGGCTATCATAGAGTCCGCGAATTCCAGTGATATGAGATTTCTGAGTAGACCAGCGTGCAACACGCGATCGAAGGCCCGTTCAATATTCCAACGGAGCAGTGAACCACCTCGATATTAGACTGGGTGTTTTCTAGTCGGTACGTACTAGCTGACAGTACATATACTGGTCCCTTCACTCTTGCGACCGCAGCGGAGAAAATACTAAAAACTCAAGTAGGAATACAATTGACTGACGCAACTATTTGCGACACTAATCACTAAACTATTTCTATATATTCTATATACACTAGTGTATATTGACTGACGCATACACATGCGCCCATTAATACAATTCAATAAGACGCACTGCCCTATTGGAGGTCAGATTGAAAACAAAGAATACTACCAAGTTTAAGTCTCTGCAAATTAATTCTGACTATGTCCTCATGTTTCAGGATGTAACACCGCGACGGCGTTTCCATCCGGAAACGAACCTTAATCCTTAACTAATCCCACACCATGACTTCGCCAGGGCGTAGACAGGGCCTCGGTCATGTTTACGTCCGGCCACCCAATTTCACCCGGCTACGGCCACATACTCTCCTTTGAATCCGCAGGTGCGATTCGCGGTACTGCCGGATATCCTTCCTCGAATTCTCTCCGGTGGAGGTTTTTTAGTGTGTAGTACCTTCGGGTGAAGCTCACAGTCCCCACTGTGCCTCCCAGTACAGTGGAACTCCATAAATGGATTTTCCCTCCACTCGAAAAAAAAAAAAGAAAAAAAAAAGCGACCGCATTCATCCTAGAGATCGTCTGCAGCTGCTTTGAAGAGCCCTCCAAGCTTTGGTAAAGCGAGAAGCAGGGATTCCGAGCGAACTTCAGAGAACGCAGTGCGCAGGCCGCCACTCGCGCTCAAAGCCGCCCGGGGATCACCGCTTCAACTGCCGCTTGCCGGCAGCTGCAACGACGCTACAAGACAGGTAACTATAAACTAGCAGGATAGACGAGGGATAGCACGACCACAGCCAACAGTCTCTGACTGGTATCTAGGCGCCTTAACTGGTTCAGGTCCTCTGCTAGCCACGCTTTTTAGCACTCGCTAGCTGCCTCTTTCTCTCCGACTATCTATATTTTCCTCTTTTTCTATTAGTTTTTAAGCTCCCCGGTTAGGCCCCCCACTGACTTTCCACACTCTTCTCTTTTCCTCTTAAAACCACTTCCCCTTACTAAAAGTTCCTCCAGGTAGGTCCCCGTTAGGTTCCCATACTCACTACACGTTAGGTTCTTTAACTCAGTCCCATCAATTGAACACTAAAAACACTAGGACAGAAGATATCTGGCAATGGTGAAGAAGACTGTTAGACTCTCCCCCTCATCCCTATCAACTACCAAAAAGTCGGTAACGGCTAAGGCACTGAAAATGACTAAAGACAAACCATCAATACCCACGCCCACATCATCATCATCATCATCATCATCATCAACATCATCATCATCATCAACCACAAACACACGACCATGCACGCGATCACAGCGTAGCAGAACTCCTGAGTTGGACATAATGAACATGCCCACACAAGACACAACACCAACACAACCCTACACTTCCACTCATACCTACACCAACTCAGGCAACAACTCACAATCAACCCCCTCTCACCGACGCCAACACATCCAATCGAACACTTACACGGACACGCATACCCACACCCACTCATACACAGGCGTCAACCACACACGCGCAAACACACTCACACAAACAACCTACACTCACTCAGACACACCCTACACACACAAACACAGCCTACACCCACGCCAACACAGACCACACCCATACACACACAAACACAGCCTACACCCACTCACACACAAACACAGCCTACTCACACACAAACACAGTCTACACGCTCACACACACAAACAAAGCCTACACGCGCACAAACACAAACTACACCTTCACACACACAAACACAAACCGCACACACCAACACTACCTACACACATGTACACAAGCACAGACAACACACACACGCACACATACACAACCATCTCCACACACGCCAGCTCAAGACCTCATCGACCTTTCGGACATGAGACCATCCCCCACCCCTAAAGCACACTCTCCGATCCCTGAGACCTACGCCCAAGCGGCACAGGCACAGGCACAGGCACAGGCTAGCGCAAGTTCCACCCACACCAACACATACACGGAGTTCAGGTCCGATTTGGCACCAATCTTCGTGCACAAGCGCCAGACAACACCAATACACACGATTGCCCATAGTTTCGACACCACACACAAATATTTATACAAATACACAGTTAGATTCGCGCCGCGCTCCGGAGACTATGAAGTCAAGCTGTTCTCGAGGAGGGACTACAATGCTTTTGTAGAACACCTCAAAGCCAGGCATATACATTTCCACCTAATGTCCGAGCCCACAGAAAAGACCCTTAGATTTGTAATAAAAGGCGTACATGCCGAAGTCTCCGGAGAACACATAAAATTAGAACTGACCACCCACAACCTTGAGGTCATCAGGGCTGTCCAAATGCACAAGCGTGACAGGACACGTGCCCTCCTCCCCATGTACTTAATAGAACTAGTAGACACCCCAGCTAACAGAAAGATTAGAGACCTCAAGTAGCTTGCGCATTTTAGGGTTAAAGTCGAGGACTATAGGACGACTCCAGCACCAAAACAATGCAGAAAGTGCCAGCAACGATTCCATACCCACTTAGAGTGTCAGGCCCCAATTAATGTATGCGCCAAATGCAAAGGCCCTCACCCCTCCTATCAATGTAGAGTTCCTCCTCAGGAACGACTGTGCGCACTGTGCAACCACACAGGCCACGGGGCAACATGGCGCGGTTGCGCAGTCTACCAGCTGGCACTTAACTCAAGGCCAAGGGAACATCCAAATAGGGCCCCCCGTCCCCAACCTCAGAGACAGCAAAACACTACTCAGGCTGTTCCCACTAATAACGAAGGGTGGTTCATCCAGGACCGTCGCGGCCGCAACAGGCCAGCCCCCGGAACCCGCCCTTCTACTGCCAGGGATGACCGAGTCACCGCCGGGCAGACCCTGGCCACACCAGAGCGCACCCCACTCACTAGGGATAGAAACAACACAAAACAACCAACACACACGCAAACACACACACAAGCACCCCCAACACCGCTGGAGGATTCAATTTTCTCTCCAGTAGCGCTCACCACTCGCGAAGCTTTTGTAAATGGAATGGCCTTGAGGGAGCTTCTGGCTTCACTAGGAGTCTCCAGGGAAGTAAGCTACGAAAACTTCCTTAAACACACAAAATGGCTGCTGGAGTTAATCACACACCAAGACGCAGACCCACTTTACCTCTTTAACTATCTTGCCAGATATCTCCTTGTACTTTCATCCCACAACCAGTAATGGATAGTACATCTACACTAAACGTATTATACTGGAACTGCAACAATATCAGACGAAAACGTCAGGAATTAACGGACTTCCTGATAAGAAACTCGATCCAAATTGCGCTTCTAAACGAAACACATTTAGGACCATTGGACCGCTTCTCCATTCCCGGTTACAGTATATACCGCAATGACCGAAATAGAAGAGGCGGAGGCACGGCAGTAATAATACTGAACACTATCAAGCACCACCAGAAACAAGTGCCAGAATTAAATCGGTTGGAGGCCACAGCGGTAAATGTGCAATTGCACCGCGCCGCGGTAACGGTAGTAGCCGTATACAACCCTCCACTGAATATTGATATTGAGGATGTCGACAAAACAATGCGAATGGACACCAAGGTAATTGCGGCTGGCGACTTCAATGCCAAGCATTACCTTTGGAACTGTCGAACAGCGAATCCGCAGGGTACCCAACTACTAAATTTTATCAACCGGGAAAACATCCTCCTAACGGGCCCAGAAGAGCCAACCTTTATCCCGCGAGCGGCCAATCAAATGCCCGACATCCTCGATATCGCCCTACTAAAGGGAATACCATATGACACCGGAACTACGGTACTAAACGACCTCACATCAGACCATTTACCGGTAATAATGGAGGTCGCGGCGCCCGTAATGTTCAAACCAGAACAGCCTAGGCGCAACTACAAACACGCCAACTGGCCCGAGTTCGAAGCGTTAGTTGAAACGCAACTCGAACAAAACAACCCTGTCATTAGCTCACAAGATACTCAAGAGCAAGCCGTAGAAATAATTACCAGAACCATTCACCATGCGACCGAAAAACATGTTCCCTTAACTAGGCTAACGAATAGGACAACCACGCAGTTCCCTCGGGCTGTAAGACAGGCAATGCAGGATCGAAACAGGGCCAGGCGCAAATGGCAGCGAACGCGAAACCAAATACGTCGCAACGAATATGACAACCTCAAAGTCGCGGCCGATATACTAATGGCCGAACACATAAGGGAGCAATGGAACGCCACACTGGAGGACGTTGATCCTCATAACAGAACAGTGTGGCGAATAGCGAAGTGCCTGACACGTACTCGCACAAACATTCCGCCCCTACATATTGACGGGCAAATAGCCGAAACACCGGCAGAAAAAGCAGAAGCTTTCGCGACCACACTAGAGCAGGTATTCCAACCGAATGCTGAACCATGCGACAGACAGTTCGCAACAGCAACGGAAGGCCAAATTGCTGAAATAGGAAATATTCCAACAAAATTCGAAAGACCAGTGCAAGCGAAATTAAATGGCTAATAGCACACTTGCCTACTCGCAAGGCTCCAGGACCAGACAACATTCCAAATATAGTCCTGAAACATCTACCGCCCAAAGCCTTAAAAGTGCTGGCGGATATATTCAACTACGCGCTGGAACACGGAAAATTCCCAAAGCGCTGGAAGGAAGCACGAATCCTTATGTTTCCTAAGCAACATAAAGATAGGTCCATTCCTACTAATCACAGGCCAATTAGCCTCTTTAGCACACTAAGTAAACTGCTAGAGAAAATAATACTTAAACGCCTCAACTCATTCCTAATCAAAAACAACGTGATAACTGACGACCAGTACGGCTTCAGGGCCAATCACTCTACAACCCTACAGATACTTAGGCTTACCGAAAGTATCACCAGGGGATTTAACACTAAACGATCGACAGGCGTGGTCCTATTGGACATAGAACGCGCTTTCGATAAAGTGTGGCATGCAGGATTACTCCACAAACTCATTCACATAGGGGTACAAGATTCAATGGTCGCCCTAATAAAAGATTACCTCAGTGGAAGGAGTTTCAGAATCTCAATTGAGAATACCGAATCCTCATTGCACCCCATAAACGCGGGAGTCCCACAAGGAAGTTTACTCGGGCCTACACTATTTAATATATATATCAATGATCTACCACCACTAGTACGAGTAGATAAATACATATACGCGGACGACACGGCACTGGCCACGCAATCTACTCAGCCACGCATCATACACCTGCGGCTCCAGAATGCTCTAAACACATTGGAGCCTTGGTTCACGAAATGGCGGTTAAAACTAAATGCAAGAAAAAGCCAAGCAATCATTTTTACCAGGCGAAAATTGCACAGGCAAAGGAGGCGAGCCCTCCCACCCCTCACCCTAAATCAGGAACCCATCGGGTGGGAGACATCCGTCACGTACCTAGGGGTTAAGATGGACGAATATCTCACATGGAGAGAGCATATTAACTCAGCCAGAGCAAAGGCCAATGGCCAACTCAACAGACTGTACCCGCTCATAAATCTTAACAGCAGCCTTAAGCTACGCATGGGACTTACGCTCTATAAGACGCTGATCCGACCCATCTTAACTTACGCCGCCCCGGTATGGGGATATGCGGCAAAAATGCACATAAAACGCCTCCAAACGATGCAAAATAGAATACTGCGAATTATTGCTAAACTACCGCCAGAGGCTCCGACGTACCAGTTACATGAAGAGCTAAAAATGCTCACAATCGAGCAGTTTATTAAACACCTGGCATGCAACCTATACGCCAAAAAGAATAAGAACCACAACGAGCAAATACGAATGCTCGGGGAGTATGATATGACTCGCGACAAACACCTCCGCCCTCTATCATTGTTCGATCGCGCTATAAGCATAGGCGAACCTGAACTCAACATACTGGAATACCTGAATAATTTAGTACAATGAAATTACTGGTTAGGGGATGAAGGGAAGCACACAACAAACACACAACACTATAAAAACATACACTTACACTCAAGCCCTCACAAGTCCTTGTGCTACCCAGCCAAGGCGGACCCCGGGAGACGAGGGCCTCCCCGGTAGTGGCACAGGCTCGCTCCTGCACTTCAGGCAGACAGCCCGCCGTGTGTGCACTTATACGACCAGGCAAGATCAGGTACACGATTAATGACGAAGCCTCCGGCTTAATCGGACCCTAGTAACTAAGATTAAATGACACAGTAGAAGTTATTTCTACAAGTTGTAAATCTTATAAATATCACCATAACTGCACCTAGTTATATAAGCATTTCTTAAAATACTACTAGCATAGATTATAGGACGCAATATAAATAAAATAATAATAATAATAATAATAATAATAATAATAATAATAATAATAATAATAATAATAATAATAATAATAATAATAATAATAATAATAATAATAATAATAATAATAATAATAATAATAATAATAATAATAATAATAATAATAATAATAATAATAATAATAATAATAATAATAATAATAATAATAATAATAATAATAATAATAATAATAATAATAATAATAATAATAATAATAATAATAATAATAATAATAATAATAATAATACTAATAGTAATAGTAATAGTAATAGTAATAGTAATAGTAATAGTAATAGTAATAGTAATAGTAATAGTAATAGTAATAGTAATAATAATAATAATAATAATAATAATAATAATAATAATAATAATAATAATAATAATAATAATAATAATAATAATAATAATAATAATAATAATAATAATAATAATAATAATAATAATAATAATAATAATAATAATAATAATAATAATAATAATAATAATAATAATAATAACAATAAAAATTACGCTAAGGACAAGAAACGAAACCTTCGGGTGGAGTTTTAAAACAAAACATGCTCATTCACTCATCCCTCACATCCATCTACACCTAACGATGCCGAATGGCTGAAACACAAAAAGAACACCATCAACTATCATACACATCACCATTATTTACTACCAGGGGGCACTCAGGGCTTATGTCATGTTTGCTCTCCGGCACATCAGTAATACTCGCTGTTACTGCCACTGGCAGGCAGCTTCCATCTCTCACCACAGAATGCGCAGGTGCTTTATGCGGTACTGCAGCATAGAGGCCTTGACCTCAAGACTTCCGGTGGGGTTTTTTAGTGAGTAGGCTGCCCGGGTTCGAAGCCAGGGTAGGAGTCTTACACTCGCATGCATGCGGTTAGGGCGTAAGTAGCCTTTTTCCCCACCACAAAAAAAAAACACTCTTGCTGAACCATTAGGCATTTACCTAATAAGAAAGTTCCGGGCCTGGATGATATTCCAAACGTAGTTTTAAAAAATCTCCCAGCCCGGGCTCTTCAGAGACTCCCTGAAATCTTCAATTTTGCACTTGATTCCGGCTACTTCCCTGATACTTGGAAACTTGGAAAAATTCTGCATTTTCCCAAGAAAAACAAGGATTTATCCAACCCTCAAAATTATAGACCAATAAGTTTGCTTAGCACTCTAAGCAAACTTTCTGAACGTATTATTTTGAAAAGACTCAATGCCCAGCTCCATAAACACAACATTATCATTCCCGAACAATTTGGATTTCGCGCTAAATATTCCACCACACTTCAACTTCTTCGCAAAACCGAAAACATTACTCGAGCATTTAATTTCAAACAGTCTACAGGCGCTGTCCTATTGGACATCGAACGCGCTTTCGACCGTGTCTGGCACGAAGGACTCCTGCGAAAACTTCAAAACATAAATGTATCGGACACTATGGTCAAACTTGTTGCCAACTACTTAAATAATCGCAAATTTGTGTCTGCAATTAACGGAGCTACCTCTTATCCGCACATTATAAGAGCGGGAGTACCCCAGGGTAGTTTACTCGGGCCTTCACTATTTAACATTTACATTAATGACATACCGAAGGTCCCCAACATTAATCTTTATCTTTATGCGGACGATACTTCCTTAACTACACAGTCCCGCAGCATTTCTCTCGTTAGAATGAGACTCCAAAATGCACTTACTACTCTGGAACCATGACTCCCAAAATGGCGAATAAAAGTAAATAGCCAGAAATCTCAAGCCATTATCTTCACGAGGAAAATAAAACATAGATATCCAGCACATTCTCTGGCACCCCTACAACTATTTAGCTGTGACATTCCCTGGACTGACCAAGTATTGTACCTGGGAGTTTTAATGGACCAGGGACTTACTTCGAAACCTCATATTACAAGAACACGACAGAAAGCACAAGCACAACTGCGCAACCTCTATCCCCTCATTAACCTCAATAGTGCTCTAAGCCCTAAACTTGGACTCACACTGTATAAAACACTTATTCGTCCCATACTCATATACGCTTCCCCCGTATGGGGATACACTGCCACTACACACATGAAAACACTCATCCTATTCCAAAATAAAATACTCCGAGTCATTGCAAAGGTTCCTGCTTTTGCTCCGGCTTGGAAACTTCATGATGAACTCAAGATACTCAATCTTGAGGAATTCATTAAAAAGCTTGCCGCTGACTTATATGACCGAACCAAAGCTAACCACAATGAACTTGTACAATCCATAGGCAACTACGAAACAGACCCCCTTGGACACAAACGACCACTCTATCTCTTCGACAGATCTGTAACTAATCCCAATCCAGCCATTGACGTAGCTATACACCTATTTAACACTTTTAAACCTCCTTAACTTCTCTGTTACAGCTCTATAGCTGCCAACTTCATCACGGATCACCATAGTACAATAATTGACCACCCCTCCAATCCTCCTTACCTCCTGTTAGCCCTCAAAGTCCCTGTGTTTCAGGGCGGACCGGGGAGGAAGAGGGCCCCCCACCTGTAAGGAATCTGACCTGGCTATGGACCCGGACATGATTTTGGAAATTGCTTCTGGTTCACTACTTGTAACACAGCTTGCACGACAACCAGCTTATTACATTGCATGGCATGTTTAACTTCACCACACACCCACCCAACCACTGAATCGCGTAATACACTCTATTTTTGCCTTTATCCTTCAGTGTCCGTCAGTCTGTCCCTATGGCTTCGGTAGCCATACCAACAATGTCCAGTCTGTCAAGTTTCCCCCTATACAAACGTAACACTGTAAGTCTGTTAGTCCTGCTAACAACTCAATTAATACACTTACTCCCCGATGGTGCTACTCAGTCCTAGGTATGAGTATCAGCCGGCACAACACATACACGATGCATGTATTGCATGCTAGTACATACGCCACACTGCCGGGGTGCTACGCGGAACCCGAATACAGACTTTCACTACTCTAGCACCCTGTCCCCCTGCTTGTGCATGAGCATGTGCATGGGGAGGCGATGTAGCTCCTCTGGATGATCGCTACCGAAAAAATTTTTTTTTTTAAAAATATACACTCTTGCTGCTTTTTCTTAAGTAAAGACAGCACATCGAAAGAACTTCGAGATCGTCTGCAGCTGCTAAGAAGAGCCCTCCTAGCTTCTTTAAGCGTGAAAAAGGGATTCCGAGAGACCTTGTCCAGCGAGGGCAGTGCGCAGGCCGCCACTCACGCTCTCAGACGCCCGGCGATCACAGCTTCAGTTCCCGCCAGCCAGACCCCGCCTGTGCAGGCACAATAACAGCTTAGCTGGGTAGAAGTACAAGTCTGTAGCCAACAGTCACCTGACTGGAATCTAGGCGCCTTAGGGCAGGACCTCTGTACTTCGGGCTTTTTAGCGCCCACTAACTGCGCTTTCTCTTCTACTCAACTATTTTCCTCTTTTCTACATAGCTTTAAGCTCCCCGTTAGGTCTCCTATAGGCTTTTATTTCTTCTTCTCTTCCAAACTCTTCCGAGGCTAAGTTAGGGCTTGTATAGGACATATTTTATGTTTATATTTATTTGCTGTTTTTCACTTATAACTTCCATCTCTCCCTCCTATTATGACCAAGTACAAAAAGTCCTCAGTGAAGCGTTCTCCTGGCCAGATGCGCACGACCCGTGGAAGGGTCACTAAGCGACTTTGGATGTTGGTGGTCCCTCAGCCCCTGAATCTCCCCCATCTAACCTCATCCCTCCTTCCCACCCCGTGGTACCATCCGCGAGCCCCCCAGTCGCAGCCCAGACGGCAAACGGCCCTGCCGCGACACCTGAGCTCGGCACGACTCCCACACCAAATCCGTCTGTCCTGAATACCCCCCTCCCTAGGTCCCGCTGCTCTTCCGCCGCGTCAGTCCCATCTGTGCCCGCTACCCCGCCTCCCCTCGTCTCCCCTCCTGGCTCTAACCACTCCACACCTCCACCTCAGTCAAACCAACAACCTGCTCCCTTGGTCCCTTCCATGAGCCACGTAGCCGGCCCCTCCTCCAGACCAGACCCGGCTACGGTTCCTGTCCCTACTGCCCCCCAAGCACCCAGTATGCAAGCACCTATCTATGTAAATAAACACCACGCCACTCTGTTCCAGACCCTGCAGGAGTTTGACTCCCTCTATGCCAATGAGGGCTACATAGTGAAAACGGGATTTCCTGGTGCGCATATCGTCCCACATGGACTATGCACACATGTGTGCCTTTCTGCGGCAGAAGGGAGTTAACATCCAACTGACGAGGCAGGACGAGCAGCAATCCTTCCGTGCCGTGTTAAAGCACATCTACTACGATGGGGCGGAGGAGGCCATTAAGGCTGAGCTGTGTGCCGCGCACTTTTCAATGTTGCGAGTGGCGCAACTTAGGCGTTACGACCAGGCCCGAACTCCTCTTCCGTTCTATCTGGTGGACCTGGCGACGGCGGACGATCTGGACCGTCTAGGGCAGGTTGAATTTGTGCTCCACTTTCGAGTGAAGGTGGGGTCATAGAGGCGACCGGTCATACCGTCCAGTGTAGCAAGTTCCAGCAGCTCAGAAACACGGAGGTGAGGTGCACGGCCGCGGTCAGGGTGTACTCTAAGTGCACCGGCGACCACGACTCTCGAGGCTGTGAGGTTCCGCTCCCCTGAGAACATGCGCGTTATGCCTGCGCCAGGGCCACGGAGCCAGGTACCGGGGTTGTCCCGAGTACCAGCGCCATGTGGCGGCGGCACGTAACCTCCAGGGGTCGGGTGGACGCATGGCTGTGGGAGCTGGGAGCCGGGCAAGGGGAGTAATGACCGAGCGGGCTCCACCTGTGCCTAGTGTAGCCGAGGTTGTGACGCAGGCTCCTGTCACTGACGAACCATCTGGTTCTAGGACGCCCCGCCAGCCCCCCGGAGTGCCGTGCATGGCGCGGAGGGACCGTCCAGACCTTCAAAGACGACCCCGAAACCCATGACTACACCACCAGAGACAGATGTACCGGCGCGTCGCTAGCACAGGCATGGAAGACAGCGACCTGAGGGAGTCAGCGGGACACATCCTTGGGTTGCTGATGGAAGCGGAATTGTCGGAGGTCCGCTCCATACTGGCAACATACAGGGACTTCTTCCAACTGCTGGTGACACCTAGTTTCCTCTGAATATCAAGGTGAACCATACAAACTATATTCATATCATGACATGGAACGCCAGGGGACTTAGACGTAAAAAGACAGAGCTCAAGGAATTCCTCTCCCGTAATAATATACATATTGCCCTTATCACAGAAACTCTCCTTAAAGACAACCATAGATTAAACATTCCGGGATACACCACTCACCGAACAGACAGAGACAGGCATGGGGGTGGCACCGATGTCATTATTAAACACGATATACAACACGACCTGACCCCCTCCCCTGCGCAACTCCAAAATTTGGAAACCACCAGCGTACTAATTACACTCGACAACAACAAAGTGCTCATAACGGCGGCCTATGACCCTCCCGGTACTTTAATCACATCCGATATAATGTAGTTTACGCAGCAGCACAATATGGCCCTAATTGCCGGTGATCTCAATGCTAAACACCAAATTTGGGGATGCAACGAGACAAATAAAGAGGGACGAGCATTATTACACCTCGAAAACAACTTGGACTTCTTAATCCACACTCCTGAGAAACATACTTACGTTCCTTATTGCAGGACACACAGATCTTACGTGCTAGATCTAGCCCTGTCCAAAAACCTAATACGCAGAACACATCTTAAAATTATGAATGAGCTGTCATCTGACCATCTGCCCCTCGTAATCACCCTAGAGGGCAATGCAGCTCTAATCCCGCCAATTAAACGCCCAAACTATAACAGAGCGAACTCGGCTAAATTTGCACATACTGTAAACAAAAACTTGCCCACTGTCCCACTAAACACTAATGAAAGCACCAACGAAGCGGTCATCCAATTGGAAAAGGTCATAAGAATAGCAACGGCAGCCTCTGTGCCTATGAGCCAGCCTAGGCAACACCAAACTAAACTCCCACAAGACATAACCTCGCTAACAGCCGAAAGGAACAGAGCCAGACGCAAATGGCAAAAAACGCGGCATTTAACAGACATCGAGAACGTTAAATACCTAAATAACCTAGTAAGCGAAAGGATCTCAAATCACGTCTCGAGGCAATGGCAGAACACACTGGAGAATCTCGATTATGAACGAGACTCCGTGTGGAAAGTAGCTCGCTCCCTAACACGCGATAAAGTGCAAATCCCTCCACTCCATACTAATCGAATCATAGCCACCACCGATAAAGAAAAAGCAAATGCGCTCGCGGACGCGCTACATGAAATATTAACTCCAAACATCACTCCCTCTTGCCCACAATTCACCGCCGAAACCGAGGAAGAAACGTGTGAATATAAAGACCAAATAACACACAATAAAATAAGAAAAACATGTCCCAGCTAAATCAAATGGCTCATTAAACATTTACCGAAACGAAAGGCCCCTGGGCCATACAGCATTCCGGTGGTAGCCTTAGCTAACCTACCCGAAGATGCTATCAAACTACTATCCAAAATCTTCAACTATGTGCTAGAGTAAGGGTACTACCCTGACAGATGGAAGTCAGCTATAGTCGTACACTTTCCCAAGAAGGGATCTCTCGAACCCACAGAACTACAGACCAATTAGTCTACTAAGCGTTCTGGGAAAACTACTTGAAAAAGTAATACTAAAACGCCTAAATGCACACTTAATCAAACAAAACATAACCATACCCGAACAATTCGGATTCCGCGCACGCCATTCCACAACCCTGCAACTTCTGAGAGCCACAGAACACATCACGCATGGGTTTAGCTTCCGAAAATCGACAGGCGCACTCCTACTTGATGTAGAACGCGCTTTCGACAGAGTTTGGCAGGCGGGACTGCGCAAGAAACTGAAAACACGTAACATACACGACTCACTAATAAAACTAATCGCAAACTACCTACACAATCGGACATTCCAGTCCAGAGTAAACAACCATCTCTCTTCCCCCCGCACTATAAAAGCGGGAGTCCCACAAGGAAGTATATTGGGGCCGAATATCTTTAATATAACAATGAACGATATCCCGAAAACACACAACACGAAATTATTCATCTACGCAGACGACACGGTAATTGTTGCGCAATCGGGGAAAGCCGAATTCACACAGGAGGTTACAAAACGCCCTTAACGAGCTACAGGATTGGTTCACCAATGGCGAATTAAGGTGAATGCCAAGAAAACGCAGGCTATCATATTCACCAAAAGAATCAACCATAGACTAGGTAAACACCAGATTACACCACCCACCATATTTGGAGAGAACATTGACTGGAAAAACACAGTCACCTGATTAGGGCTTAAAATGGACCAGGGACTCACATGGAAGCAGCATATATTCCAAATAAGGGGAAAAGCGAACGCCCAATTAGGCAAACTTATAAACATGAACTCCCAACTAAAACTCAAAATGGGACTAACATTATACAAGACGCTTATCCGCCCTATACTCACATACGCTGCTCCGGTCTGGGGTTATGCCGCAAAAACACACATCATGCACCTACAGAGACTACAAAACAAAATACTTCGACTGGTAGCAAAAGTGCCTTACACTGCGCTAGCGGACTTATTACACGACGAATTAAAAATGCACACGATAGAGCAATTCATTAAATAGCTCTCACACGATACGTATAAAGACTTGCATAAACATCACAACCCTTTAGTAACGAACCTAAGCAACTATACTATGGAAATTTATAAACACGCTAGACCGCTAGCGCTTTTCGACAGAAATCTAACTCCAAATAACACGGAAGTAGAGGAATTCTTGAACAATCTACTACACGATTAAATCAGACATTGACACAGGACTGTTACCTTCCCTATCACACAAGTACACCTTCCTTTTCCCTGTTTCAGACCGCAGCCTGCCACAGAGCACTACAAGCCCTCGGCGACCGCCGAGGCGGACCGGGAGAACTAGGGCCTCCCACTAGTGTCCTACGTGCGCGGTGAAAGCGGGCCACCGTATGATGGAGTAGGACACTCCGACGACCAGGCCAATCCAGGATAAACGCACATACGACAAGACCTGCCTGTCTCTGGCAGGTGAAGTAGAAATCTAGTGCGATAACATTCATCAAGCACGTAATAGTTACAAAACAATAGCTGATACTAACGACTTGCAGGTACATACCTGTGCAACACTTGACATAAGCTTAAATATTGCACGAAAAACACACCTTTTGTACCCTAACACTAACATTAGCTCATATCATAACGACTTGCAGGTCAACACCTGTGCATCGCTAGATATAAGCTCTAATATTGCACGAATAACATCAGTTTACGCTAACACTAACATTACGCTAACACTAACGTTAGGTAATATCATAACCTGTGCAACGCTAGATGTAAGCTTAAATATTGCACGAATAACAACATTTTACGCTAAAACTAACATTAGCACGCACCATAATGACTAACAGGTCTATGCCTGTGCAACTTTAATCATAAGTAAGCACAAATAGCGTCTCATATTAACACCAAGTTAACAACGCATGTAATCTTCTTGGTCCTTTCCAGGTTTCATGGGCATTACCAAAAAGCAACTTCTGACTCGCTCGCATGAACTACATGCCAGCTTAAAGCTTTCAAGTACTAACCGGGGTGCTATGCGGGACCCGACTAACGCACGATCATGCACGATAACATTAGCATTGCACGAACTAACACGTGGAGGGGGTTTTTAGTGGGTAACCCTCCCCCTTCAGGGCGCAGGGACCCTCACACTGTTGGCCTCAGCATGTCGGCCTCCGCCTGTAATGGGTTTTTCCCCTCCACGGTAAAAAAGAAATTCACTCTTGCTATTCATTCATCCTGAAGATGGGAGAGATGTACGCTCCCGAAACGTCGATGTCACTTCATCACTACACCTGGCTTGAAGCCCGAGAGCATCTTGAATATGTTCGTCGCCAGGAAGACTTCAAATCATATTTCATGAATACTTTTTCCCATTAGTAATCAATTTATCAATGTCTTGAAACATAACTCTAATTCCGCCACACACTATGCAGTTCATTCCATTCACATGTTACATGACTCATTTTAGGATTAATACTAACTACAATTCCTGCTGCTGCCATTTTCATATATCGTTATATGTTCTGTGACATACATAAAAAATATATCGTATCATACACCATTTGACCAAAATGTATGCATTGTTTCATTAAATAATCAGGCAAAAGTCGCATAGTTTGCAGCAGGCATATCATGATAGATAAGCAGAAAAATGACCGAAATTTCAGGATTACTCTTCAATACCCGTACAACAACCTTTGCAATTTCCCTGCAGATAGAAGCAAGTTTCATTTATGCTTATCCATATATTTTCATTAGCGCATATTTTGCGTATACATATCACAGTTTCTTCCCACACTTGGGAAAGTAATGTTTTTGCAAAGGTCATTTCTCAGGTGTGTCAATATTTGTATATTTCGTCAGGAATGTCTTAAACTGAGGTTAATTCAGTTTTATAGTGGGTGTGACCACAGAAACTAATGCTCTGCAAAAACCCTCACAATACACCGACAATTTAGATTCTGCTGCATTACTTGGCAGAATCTACACAGACCGGAATACATAGAACTGGTAACCTGTGCTTGCAACACTGAGAAGATGGCTGCCCTTTCCCAAGCTTGTATTTGCAAATTTCATAAAAAAATTAGTTATTATTTTGTTGTTTAACGACACTGTCAATTGTAAAGGTCAAATCAACGTCACTGGTGTGCCAGAATGGTGCCTCAACGGAGCTATTTTACATGCCACTAAATCTACTGACGTGGAGCCGTTGCTTTTAAGCAGACTTAAAAATCATCGGTCTGGGTCGGGTTTGAACCCGCGACCTTGGGAGCAGTAGGCCAGCGTCTAACAAACTGAGTCTACCAGACCTGCGCAACTCTCATAGATTTAAGAATATTCTCTGCGGTATGGTAGAAGTTTACCGCATGCTCTATATAGATGCTGCTACTACAATCATTAATTTTTAAGGTAAGCTCTGTGAGCATTTCTAAAGAGTTTGCACTATAATTCAGATATTACCGTTAAGGTTAGGTTTAGGGTTAAAAACTAAGTATAAAATTAGATCATTCAAATGCCGAATATAGATAGTAAGTCCTTTGCGTCAAGTACTTTCAGTTACCCTTGTACTAATTGTACGTACATTTGCATCTTTTCAGATGCCTGATAAATACTGTTCTGAATGCGACAGCAATTATGAATCCAGTAAAGGGAGTTATGTTACTGTATTCAGATTTCTCTAAAACACAGACATTCATTCAAAATGGGTCTAATGTATTCCTAGGAAGGACTGGAATCCATCTTAAATATCGGCTGTTTGCATCAATCATTTTGAAACATGATGTGATAAAATGTGATGTGTATCAATATGCTGATGGTAATGAAATTACACTTCCCTATTATTTTTAGCTGAAGATGCTCGTCCAACGCTGAAAGATATTGTTGTGCTATGTTTGTTCCCCAATTCACCAAAGTATTTAATCAAACCAACTGGCAGCTTAAGTCGCATTCCTCTAACAAATCCATACGATGCAAAGAAAAAATGAACATAATTGGCTGATGATGTGATAAGTGGGTTTCTGGCATTTGAAATGTCTGAAAATAAAATAAGGAATGTGAAGAAGTGGTACAAGGTTGTTTTCTGCGATTTTGTGTGCTTTTACCAAATGTATTTTCAAGGGATACCTAACGATGTTACTAGTGTTGAAGTAGATAAACATTGAGAATCCAAATTTGTTTTTGTAGATTATTAATAGGAGCTTCTCGGGTTATCAGCCGTATGCATTTCATCCCTTCCTGAAGAAGGCCACACAGTGGAGATCGGCGAAAGCTTGAACAATTTTATCAGCATCGCACGGCCGATAACCTTAGAAGCTCTTATTAATGGAGCATTATGTCTGCTCTTATTTCAGAGAAATTTCAAGCAGTTTTTTTTTTGAAAAAGAGAAATCACAAACACCTACTTTTAGAAATTTTAAGACAACTTGTTTCCTTAGATACTGATCTCTCATGTTTTGATCAGGATTATTGTCTCTGTGGAGAAACCATTATCAAACATAAGCGAAATCATTTTAAATACAATTTCATATATACTTACAAATAATTATACAAAGCAAAAATGACAGTCTTGTCCACGTGCGAAAATCAAATAAAAAGCGAACGCTTGCAGTATTTTAAGGAAATAAGTAGGTGGTATATGAACAGAATTGTAATTAAATCAGTGGCGTGCATTCAACCCCAGCTACCCCAGGACTGCTGGGGTAACTAATTTATTCACAAGTCCCAATTTAAAACATTTTTTTTTCATATCTCAATCAAATACGCACATCGAACTTGAACGTTACAGTACATAAGGTTCAAACTCCCGCCCCGTAACTAGTCAGCTGTTGTTCTTGGTGACTTGTCTTGTTCAAAACGAATACTCGCCCTCAATACCAGCTAGCCTACGAGAACTGTATTGATGCAAGCGTATTCTCTATAGAGCCCTAGCTAGCGTGGGCATGGCTACCAGCCGACAGCAGAGGCAACTGTGTATTTTGAAGCAGAAATTCAGATTAAGCTAGTAATGATCAAGTGTTTGCAGCGAGGTTAGCAGGAAGACTTCAGGAGATCAACGTACAAATTTGAATCTAAAGAGACGCGTGAGCAATAACGAAGGGTAGACAGTAGCTAGCCAGGACGTGAAGTGAGTGAACGATGAGTGGGATCTAAAATTGTGAAACAGTTTTTGGCAGTTAGCCATGGTCGGCACCCCTCTAATTTAATAATGAAGAATTTGGCGAATAAATATATGTACATGAAACGAGAAGTTTGGACTTTTCCTTTAAGACTCACGGATACCTTGAGAACTTTAGAATCCATGCTTCTATGGAGCGCAGTCGAGGTAATGACACAGGGAGAGGGCAAAGAAACCGCACTTTTCTCCACAAGTGGTCCTAAATAACGTAGTGCTAGTATCCATTAACATCTTATAGCATCCAATGGACACATCCAACGCGGGATAATTCGAAGATCTTCAAGCAGCACGGCACATAAGTTTGCGTCAATTTGACTGGTTAGTTCAGTTTCATTCCAGCTAACAAGGCTTTGACGGCATAGAGCAGCGCCTAGTCGATCGGTTACATATCAACATGGAAAGCTTGAGGGAGAGATAGCGATACACGCAAGCGTAGTAACCATACAATCATGGTGTAGTTTTATAGGACATAGTATAATAATGTCAAACGATATGAAAAGCGCATATATTTAAAACTATTGACTCACATTAAAAAATATTGTTAAGAAACGATTTAAATGCTTTCTTTGTTTCCAAAAGTGACACCCATAAAGAAATGGAAATGAACAGGGGAAAATATAATAAGTTGGTCATCATGCAGATCATGCGCGTGGCACTCCTTGAGCGTTAGATAGCGTGGTGAAAAAAAAATTTTTTAATTAAAAATAAGAATATCACTTTCCACTCTGGCTTGGTAGAGCTCAGTCGACGGCTGGCTACATTAACTGGCAGGGGGACATTTCTATTTTCTTTCGTAGCGTTCAGTTGTGAATGTTTTCTTTGTGTTCGCATTTGTGACGGCGATTTGGGAGGGGTTCTGAAAATGGAGGAGGATCGTCCACAACCTACGAAGTACCTACCAGGGCTCACGCTGTACACAGATAGGTATATGGACACCGATTTGGGACCATATGAAGTCCATCATGTTCCCTTTCAGGAAGAACGTAAGTCATTAAATTTCGTTGCAATAGGTAAACTATTACATACAAATGTCTTTCGGGGAATTCATCCGGCCAAGTGATAACTGAAAAGTTATAGTCACCTTTACTATTGCCGCTCAGGCAAACGATTTGTTACAGTCCCCTTTATTAGTGGTAAACCACTTGAAGGGATTTATTCCCTTTAATCTAATTTATAAGCAGGACATTGTTCACCAGGTGGTAAAGGATTGCCCGGAATCTGAGATTTTGAAGAAATTACAGGCGTTTCCCGGTTAGTCGAATCCGCCGGTTAAATAGGAAAGTTGAGGTTGACGACATGGTACAATACCTACCGACCACATCCATTGTGGTTACTTGGCGAGCGTCCTCCCTTCAAGACAAAATGTATCTATACTATTGTTCTCTTCCTGTAGAACCTTACCTACCGGCCGAGCGGTTCTGCCCCAATTGTGTTCGATATGGCCACACTTCAACGGTTTGCCACAGTAAAGCCCGATATGTGTGTTGTGGTGAGGCCCATTTGCTCTCCGCATGCTCATCGGAAATGGCTCGTTGTATTCATTGTGGGGGTCCGCATGAGGCCAGTGAGTCAAGCTGTTCGGAACGAATACGCCAACTGCAAATACAGCGCCTCATGCTCTCTGAAAATTGCACCTTATTACATGCGGCTAAACAGGTGCCACGGAATACTCAGAGCACCCTTCCCTTCCAGAAGGAGTTTCTGAACAGATCGGAAAGGTTGGCCGTCTCTGCTTTGAGTAGTTTACGCTCAGCGACGCCCCCGAATCGACACATTTACTCTTCTGATGCTCCATCTGACCTCCCTTCAACCACATCAAAAAAGCGCAAAATTAAGGAATTGCAGAAAGATAACATACAGCATGGCCCTCCGAAACTCCTAAAATCTTACGCTGATACTCTTTACGCTCCGTCGGGTAGATGCCCTTCGGTTTCTCATTCAGCTATACATTCCTCGGCTGGAGGTGACGGCCATCTTATGTTACCGAGAATCATTATTACAGACCGGTCCTTCGCTTCTCCTAGGGATATTCAGCCATTACCCGTGACCCCGGCTTTACAACTCACAGAATGTTTCAGTCGTGACTTTGGGCTCCATTTGTCGGGAACCCAAATGCACCAAATTCTGGATTACGCTCGGAAGCTACTTACCGATTATTCTTGTGACTTTACTTGTACCTCCGTCTCCTTATAAACTCTAGTTTCCAACCATGCTTAATTTTTTGCAGTGGGACGCCCGAAGCTTACATTCTAAGCTTTCAGAGCCAACATTTCATCTACATCATTATAACATACATGTGGCAGCCTTTTGCAAAACGTGATTCAAACTGGGTTTATCCTTTTCTTTACCTTCCTTTCGTATTCTCCGTTCAGACCGCGCGGATGGTTACGGTGGTGTAGCACTCACGGAACATCAATCACTTTCCTTTACGGAGTACGTGTGCTCGTACACTCCAACCAACGTACAATCAGTAGGAATATTACTCGGCTCCCTCATACTTATTGCAATATATAATCCCCCTACTTCTCGCCCTGATGAGGCACAATGGGATCGGTTCTTGCAACATTTGCGGCCACCATTTTTTATCTTACGCGATTTTAATCTCCGAAACTCCTTTTGGGGCGATTCTCTCGATACGAGGGAAGGTGCTGCCCTAGTACACTGTCTCCTTCATCGCCAGATTAGCTGCTTAAATCACCCTTTACCTTCACGCACTCCTGCACCAGGTAATGTTCCAACACTGCTTGATTTGGCCTTGTGCAGCCCTGGTCACTCTTCTCTTTGGGATTGGTCCATTTTGCCCGATTCGTGGGGAAGTGATCATTTCCCTATATTGTTGCAATATCACCCCTCTTCCCAATATGTAACACCTCCTTCGATGCTCCGTCGTCGTCTGTCCCATTTCAATTGGGATAATTTCCGCAATTTCCTTTAGGATTATTGGATATTATAGGATTATTGTCAAATTCTCGTGCGATTCATAAGTATACCGAATTCATGGAGATCCTACATGCCTACTTGGATAATTTTCATCCCCACTACGTACCTCGTCATAGGAGACGACGATTTCTGATTTGGTGGACCCCAGAATGTTCCAGTTATATAGCTCGACGCAAACAAGCAATGGCCGCTTACCGGTGCTCGCTATCCCTCGCGGATTATCTACACTAAAAAACAAGTGGTAGCGGTGACAAGACGGTATCTCCGCTCAGTCAAGACACTTGCTTGTTTAAGGAAGGTCAGTTCCTTTTCCTTCGAAACGCCTATCCAGGAACTATGGACATTATATCGTTCCTTTAGGGGTGAATTGCCCGCACGTAGCTTGCAGAACCTGAGGTCCTCACCAGTTTTTTGTATATGTGTACGCCTGATGCGAGATCACCTCCTCCACCTTGTATGCTATCGCTTGTTTTCATGCCTCGTGATCCCTTACTGGATCCCTTCACCCAGCCGGAGTTTGTAGATGCTCTCTCGGGTACTAAATCTATCTCTCCTGGTCCTGATGTGATCTATACGATGCTCCGGCAGCTGCCACGTTCCTGGAAGGAGAAACCTTTACTTTGCTTTAATTATTTTCTGAGTTATCGTATTCTGCCTGTTATCTGGAATTATTTCACATTTCTCCCCTTCTTGAAACCAGGAAGATCTCCCACTTCTCCCTCCCACTTTCGACCCATTGCTTTATTCTCTTGCCCCCGCAAAATATTTGAGCCCCTCATCGCCACCCGGCTGTATCATTGACTGGAACATCGACTTTTTTCCCTCAATGGTACAACGGCTTCCGCAGAGGCCATTTTACTCTCGATGACCTATCCCTTCTGGTAACAGATATCTACTTATCCTTTAAAGAAAATACTACTATCGACGCACTTTTTCTAGACACCGCACGAGGTTTTGATTGTGTTTCGCTCTTCATACTTTTTAACCGGTTAACACAACTCAGCGTTCCAGAGCGATTTTGTAACTTACTATATCAGCTGTTTGTGGAGCGCCCGATTACAGTTCGTTCTTGGGGTACTATGGTGGTACCCCGGACTACAAGTGAAGGCTTACCACAGGGTTCATGCCTTAGTCTACTACTATTTCTGGTTTACATCACAGGAATGGCGGAGGTGGTTCTGCCTCATGCTCGACTGTTGGTTTACGCGGATAACATTGTACTATACGTACCTGGTGGCAATGTAGCACAACCTCGTGTTTCCTTAAATAACGCCGTGACAACCTTGTGAGAGTGAACCGATTCCAACGGACCCACGGTGAATAAAGAGAAAGCTGCTCTCAACCATTTTACCCGTAATCGTCACCTCATTCGCCTTCCCCCTATTTACTGGGATTCCCAACCTGTATGTGAGGTTAATACATACACCTTCTTGGGTATCGCATTTGATCGTCGGCTAACCTGGCGGGCACATATTTCTCACTTACGCAACAGGTTGGACAGTAACGTCCACTTCTTTCGTGTGTTACTATGGAAAAACTTGGGCTCTCAACCCAAGGTAGTTTTGCACCTATACAAGCCTATAGTACAGGGGATGATCACGTATGGAATCTTTTTCTGGGGTACAACTACTACTAGTGCATTATTGCCCCTACAGGTCAGCCTCAATCGCTTTCTTCGAATTATGGTGGACTATGCCCATTCGACACCTATAATGGTAATGCACAGAGAACTAGGCCTCACCCCTTTGAAACATCTTGCCCCGCTGGTGGCTTTACGCTATCTTCTTGCCCGTTGGGGCAGCACAACCTTTCCACTATTCCCTGTGCAGATGGGCGGCTTCGTATGGAATCATGTCCTCACCAGTCATGCTAGCCTACCGGTTTCTGACCAACCACGCCCGGTTTTACATCGTGCCGAAACTTACCCATGCTATTCCTTTGACTATGTCACAGGCTTACATATCATTTCGTATGTCACGGCCTGTGTGCATATTTTAGATTAGCCTGTAGCCTTCCGAGCACGTCTTTTATTCCAGGCTCCTATTTCTGTTCCAGGAGATGGCCCCCTAACTTTTTTACCGATGGCTCACGTCAGGGGGAGCAGCAATAGCCTTTTTCTCACCAGAGTTGGTGGTACGACGTACCTTTCGGCTACCGGATTTTTGCTCTAATTATTTTGCAGAGCTTTTCGCCATCTACGAGGTTTTTTTTTTGTTTTTTTTTTTTAATTAACGTGCTCCAACATTGTGTCATATCCGACGAATGAATGAAATGGATGAAATGATGCTCAAATGAGCCCGAGGTCCATGGTCATTCGTCTTCTCAGGGTAGGGAAATCCTCGGGAAAAAACTTTACCCGGATAACTTACCCTAAGCGAGATTCGAACTCGCGACCTCTTGAACGTGACACAGTCACGCTACCGAGGCGGGCATCTACAAGGTGCTAGACTTTCTTTGGAATACGGAATTCACAACAGCGAACTGATTCCTTGAGTGTGTTGCAGACGCTGCAGTCCTACAGTATCACCCCGTACTTGTTGGTATGTACAGGCAGTCAAATCACTCCATCTTACCCTAGGCATCACAAGGGTGCTCTTTTCTTGGATACCTAGTCATTCTGGTATCTATGGTAACGAGATCGCCGATCACTTAGCCAAATCTGCTTGTTTTTCTGATGAAATTTTTTCAGTCATAGTATCCCCGCGGGATTTATTTTGATCCGGCAGACATTCTCTCCTTTCTCAATGGATCCAGGAGTGGGAAGCCTTTACACATGCGGAACATGTTTCTCGTCCCTTCTTCCATCCCTGCAGCACCTCAATTGTCCATGGTTTACTTCTTTACGGTATCCGCGTCACTTCGTCTCACTGTTCTCACGGATGCGTGTGGGTCATTGCTACACTTCTGCGCTTTGTTCCGCTATGGTTCTGGGACCACACCTTATTGCCACTGTGGTGAAGAGGCCACCTTAGACCATCTTTTATTAGGATATCCGAACCTTGCACACAATGTAGAGCGGTTTTATTCAGATCTATACTTCCAGCTTCTGGTTTTTCCGGTGTCGATTAATTATTTATTTTCCATGCAAAATGAACACGTTTTACAGGCGGTTTTTCGTCATATACAACGTTGTGGTTTTCGGTTTTGACATTTTTCTTACTCTTTCTTTTGCTCCGATCTTTTCCTCTGCATTTTTATACCATATATCTTACTGAACCACGTCTTTCTTCCTTATAACATCTGGTTACGCTGCATATGTGAATGTGCCCGCGATCATTTCATCATTTGGTTACGTGATATCTTTAATTTCGTACTGTTGGTACGACACATTGCTACCTCCATATAGTTAGTGTGGCCGTATAGCTTCCGTTGTCACAAGTTTGAACGTTGATTATCGCTCTGCGGAAACTAAAAGGCGAAGAGTGCGTTGTTTTATTGGTGTTTCTGTTAAAGTACCTAGTAAATGTGATTTCCCTGAAAATGGATGCGAGTGACTGTGTAATAGATTATACTCAAAAGAGATCATTTTTATGGGTTATCATGTACTAAGCGTATGGTAAACATCAGAAGAGTATTTAGGATAACAAATACCTCTACTGTTTATAACCTGACCATTTTGGAATAAGGATTAGGGTGATTTTTCAGTACCGTAACTTATACTGCTGGGGTACTTTTGATCGCCACACGCCACTGAATTAAAGTATGACTGACTTGAGCCTTGTCATGGCTCACACGCGGCGGCGCACGGTGGATTTTTTTTTTCTTTTGAAAGCTGGGGTGTTTACGGAACTTTAAGCTTAATTTAATAATGGATTTTTAAACCAAGACTCTGACACAAGAAGAATGTCTTAATTTTTGCACCTACAAAAAATAATTTCCCTAATTTATCTATAAAACAAAATATAAAATTTCAAAGCTATTTTTGCCCAATTAGCCATTACATAGTGTATTAATAATGAGGTTTGTTATCACACAATTGTTTTACATAAATTATATTTTATATAAACGCAAAAACTTTCAGACAGAGACCGAAATAGTAATCAATTAATTACACATTTACCACATCTCTCCCGTCTCTCTCTCTCTCTCTCTCTCTCTCTCTCTCTCTCTCTCTCTCACTCAATCTTCTGGTCTCTAACAGACATCTCGTCGAGCACATTAAAAGGACTGGGAATGCACTTCATCATCTACAGGAATGTCTGTATGAATAACGAGAAGGGTTTGGTCTAGTCAGTCAATCCTTTCCCACTGTATTTCTTAGGTAGCTTTTGATCCTGTTCACTGAAGAAAAGCTTCTCTCAGTAGAG
>CM060963.1:132375816-132385816 GCA_030765045.1 Tenodera sinensis
GGGAAAGGGAACAATGGCACGATACAGGCGCATCCCAGGATGTAAGGTTCAAGGCTCCCGTAAAATGTACCCAATAAGCTGACCGGGGTTCTTTAAACTAATAAACGGGGACATAAATTCTCCGATATGCGCCCCGAATGATGATGAAATTAACAGAAATGAAAAGGAGAATGATATGGGTCTATCAAATGACAATAAGGACAGCGCAGAGCATCCCGAAGCTAAAAGGAATTTAACTAAAAATAGAATGTGTGACATTGGGGAGGCGCCTAGGATCGCAGTTACGATAGGAGGAATGGATTGTCACGCAATAGTGGATACCGGGTCTAATGTGACAGTCTGCAGTCAGGAATTATTTAACAATTTGAAATCGCGTGGGCTGAAACTACAAACACTACCTGTCTCTAATGTATACTGTGTATTGGCCATCGGTAGAAGCAAAACGAGAATAACTCAAGAAGTATTGATAGAGACCGAAATTAAAGGGGTGAAGTTGGATATTATTGCGCTAATTGTGCCAAGGTTGTCGACGGAAATAATTATCGGGTCAGATTTCTTAATGGCCACGCGGGCAAACATAGACTTCGGACATCAAAGGATGCAGATCACCGCCCAAGAAAAGAGCTTTTCAGTTCCATTCACGCAAATGACAAGAGACGATAAAGAGAGTTTCGGAGACGGAGAAAATATACAAAATGCAGAATTCTTTGTAGAAAGAATATCCATGAAGAATAAATCCGATGGGAATAACGAGTACGAAAAGGGAAATGAAGAGCTAAGGATAGTTGATGATGATGATGATGATGATGATGATGATGATAATGATAAACACGAAAGTGAAAGTTATTCTCGCAAAAATCCGTTCGAGGAACAGGTGTTTAAACAGTATAACATGCGAGTGCAGGAAATACGAGCTCGAAATGAATGGGCAGACGGTAATGTACAGGCAAATAGTGGACATCCGGAATACGAGGTATTTGACCTGGAAACCAGTTTGTTGGCCAGGATAGGCCGGGTAGCCAGAAACGTCACTGCGTTGGATGAAGAGAAAAGAGATGCCTTGTTTGAAATACTATTAGATAATATGGAAGTGTTCGAGGATAGAATAGGTTTATGTAACGTGTTTAAATACAACTGTGAAGTAAAAGACTTAGAACCATTTAGATATAAGAGCAGAACGATCCCTATGGATTTACAGGCAGGAGTAGATAAGGCAATAAAGAAGATGCTGGAGGAAGGGATCATAGAGCCTTCCAACTCGCCATACCTCAACCCGCTATGCATAGTGAAGAAACAAAATGGTGACGTACGTATCACTATAGACGCCAGACGACTAAATAAACACATTACGCCCGACAATTACAGATCTGAACCAATAGATAAAATTCTAGCAAGCATCGGGAACAAGAAATGGTTCACTAGCTTAGATCTAAGGAGCTCCTATCTTCAAATAGAATTGGACGAACAGTCGCGAAAATATATGGCTTTCACTCATAAAGGTAGAGTTTTGCAATTCCGGAGATGTCCGTTCGGAGTACGAACCAGCAATGGAGCGTTTCTCAGGGCGATGGATAAGATATTCGGGGAAAAGTACGAACCATTTATGGCACAATACATCGACGATTGCCTCATACACGATACAAATGTAGATGAACACCTACATCACATCGGAATGGTGCTAAAGAGGTTAAGGGAATGCGGGATGACCGTAAACCTAGAGAAGACTGAATTCTTTGCATCCCAAGTAAAATTCCTAGGGTACGTGGTTTTGAGTGAAGGACTATCAGCGGACCCGGCCAGGATAGAGGCGATAAAAAACATACCGTCTCCTCGAAATCCCAAACAGTTGAAGCGGATCCTCGGAATGTTACAATACCAAGCCCGTTTCACCTGCAATTATGCGAAGGAAGTTGCTCCGCTTAGGGCATTATTAAAGAAGGACCTCACGTGGAAATGGACCGACGTCGAACAACAGGCGTTCGAAAAGGTGAAAGAACTCTTCGGACGGTCAATATTATTGGAGACGCCCGACATGAATTTGGCGTTCGAAATTTACTGTGATGCATCTAATGTCGCATTCGCTAGCGTCCTGACACAGCGAGACGAGAATGGGGACCGACACGTCATCGCGACATGCTCCAGGGGCTTGACCAAGGTTGAAGCAATAAGTTGCATCACGGAGAAGGAAATCGCGGCCATCTATTACGCATTACAAAAATTCAGACATTACATTTACAATAAACGCATAATAATATACTCGGACCATGTGAGCCTATCTTTCATTCAAAACTGTAAACTGACGAGCACAAAGATTTCTCGCTATATACACGAAATAACATCATACGATGTTGAAGTGAAACACATACCGGGGAGCGAAAACATATTTAGCGACCTTTTGTCAAGGACCCCGGCAGGTAGAAACATACCGGAACGGTCAATGGACCGGCAGAGGGAAGTAACCATAATGCGCATGGACCTCTCAGTAAACAAAGAATTAACAGCTAAGATGAAGAAAATAAGTGACCTGCAGAAAACAGACCCCAGGCTAGTAAAAATACGAATGAAACTACCGAAGATTGAACGCGACACAGTTGGATCATTGGGAATCAAAGATGACGTCATCTATAAGCGTCAAGGCAGAAACAAGCCGAGATGGACGGTATACGTCCCGACGTGCATGGAGACGTTGGTCATTAAATCCTACCACAATGCGATGATTCATGCCGGAAGTGAAAGAACTAACCTCGCGATACAAGAAAGATGCTACATCCCTAGGCTGCAACACAAGGCGAGGAAGCTGATAGCGGCGTGTGACGTATGCCAGAAAAATAAACCGCCAAATGTGAGATATGACGCTCCGCTGCAACCAATACTACGCGGAAAGCCTGGTGCGTTGGTGGCTGTCGATAGCCATGGGCCTCTACCACAAGGTAGAGGAGGACTAAAGCACGTGTTCGTGATGATCGATATCTTCACGAAATTCGTAAAGATATATCCAATTAAAAAACTGTCCAGCACCATATGCGCGGACAAAATAGTAAACGATTACATACCGAAGTATGGGAAAATAGATGCAGTGTTGGCAGACAACGCGTCGGTACATAAAGGGAAAGCTTTTGTGAATAAACTGCATGAGGCAGGAATTAAAATTTATAACTCAACCTTGTACCATCCCCAGAGTAACCCATGCGAAAGAGTGATGAAGGATTTATCTATATTCCTGCGTATCCTGTGCGCCCGTAAACATACTTCTTGGCCGACATACTGCTCATACATCGAGCATATTTTTAATGATGCGCCGAAAGCTGTCACCGGATATCCCCCAACGACATTACAACTGGGAACCGAACCCGAACCCATTATAAGGCACATCCCAGGGGCACTAGAAATCGGAGACACTGAAGAGGAACACGAGAGGATACAAAAAGCGTTCCTTAGAATTAAAAGGCGGGCGGAAGAACGAAAGCGAAAGGCGAAACGCCACCGCCGAAAATGGTCGCCAAAAGTAGGAGAAAAGGTGCTGGTAAGACGGCACCCCATATCCTCCGCACTGGACAGAAGAAATGCTAAAGTGGAAGAACTCTGGAGAGGTCCGTGTGTAATCTCCACACTATCAAAAACTTTCGAAAAGATAGTAGTACACAGACTGACAAAAATATGCACGCAAAGACAACTGATACCAATGACACAAGCTGGCTACCGAACCGACATAACAATACAAGACCAATTAGTACGAGTACTATCAAGCCTACAAGACGCTTACAACCGAGGATTTGTCACCATGGCAACCTTCCTCGACGTACAATCCGCCTTCGACAAATGCTGGACTAACGGACTACTATACAAACTGACAGACTTAAAAATTTCACCAAGGATTGTGCGTTGGGTAGCCAGCTTTCTTACAGACAGAACAGAACAGCACTAATAAGACCACAACTGACTTACGCAGCCGTAGCCACCATGCCACTAATTACCACCGAAACAATGAACAAAATTAAATCCTTTGAGAGGAGGTGCATCAGAACTGCCCACAAACTTTTACCCTCATTCAAGACAAACACACTTTACAACTACACACACACAACACCCATAGATACACACATAGCCAAACTTATCTAAAAATACATACACAACGCACACACCAGACAATACAGAAGAAGACTCATCAACACCGCACAAAAAATGAAAACCATAACACAAACAGAGAAACACAAAAATCCTCCTCTCATAACACTAATTGACGTTTACGACAAATACCAGCAACAAGAAGAAGAAGAAAAACTACAACAACACCTTCAACACTTCCAAAACATCTAAACACATAATAAACATAAACACTTAAAATAAAAACACACATAAACCTAACACATAAACACACAAACATACAAAAGTAACCGAAGAGCTGTTGCAGCAGACATACAAACTTTACAAAACTTCTAGCACAAATGACTTATACTTCCTGGGCTTTTCTTTTTCTTTCTTGGGTAGACGACGGGCCATGCAGCTAGGGATGACCAAACACACACATCACCCATCCAAACACAAAACCCACAACACCAACACGCATATAGGCACTCGCCACTGATATCTGCCACACGATCAAAAATAAAAACGCAATCACTAGGCTGAAGAGGGGTGCCCCTGAACAGCCAGGGCATGTCGAAAGACATGCCCAAATAACTTTTTCATTCATTCATCAGGTCCGTGTGAGATTGTGAACCAATTCGGGCCACTTGCATTTGAAATAAGGAAAATAAAAAGCCATAAGAACCTGGGCCGTTACCACCTTTCACTGCTAAGACCCTTCAGGGAATAGAAAATAAAAACCAAATCGCATGTGGAGCAAGGAAATGCACTAAATAAATAATTTTAAACAAAATTTATACCTCACGGGTAAGGTGGAAGATTGCATTAAACGTAGTAATTAGTAAATTGTAAATAGTAGATCCTGTAAATATGACGCAATCACGTGACACTGGAAAGCGATGCCTCTCAGATAGGCTGTTTGGCGAAAGGAATTCAAAATGAATTGTAATAATAGAATTGCCTACTTTCGTCAGAACTAGTATACTGAAATATTGCCAGCAATAAGAATAAATGAATGACAACTCTGGTGACGTGATAACGGTAATTCATATATTAACACACAGTTGGTTCACACAGACCTTAATTTCCGAAATCTTCAAATACCAAGGACATGTAGCCAATGCCGTGTGAAAAGACCTAAAGATGTGAATCGAAGTAAAAGTGTCAAGGAAGTGATAGTTAAAAAAAAAAATCCAGGTCACTCTCGTATGAAATATGTACGCCAATTGTACAGGTCATTCATGTAAAGTATGTATAAAATTCAAATGACTATTTATATATGTGTGTATTCCATGTAAGTATGTTTCACATGAAATATGTAAAATTCGAAGGGCTATTTATGTATGTGTATGTGTATTCAAAAGATGTCATTCAAAAGGGTAACCTGTATAATATGTTCAGTATGTAAAATATGTAAAAAAAAGGGAATACTCAAGTATTGAACCATATACCCATCGCGCCGTCGTATGATAAAAAAACACTGACTCGCCGACAACCCGGAAAATGTAAAAAGAGAAAAGAAAGAAAATTTTTAAAGTTCAGTGGGAGACGAGCTCTGAACAAATCAATTCCTACCGATGGTGGTAACTGATTTCTTCATAGCGGGGCATTTGTAGCGGGATAAATCAAATCAATTGCTAAAGCAAATTCTTAAACAAAATATTCGCCAACCGATCATTCCGTGTGGCAGGTAGAGGCGTGTATCCGCTAGAACTTGCTCCAACTCAGGGTAAAACCATCATTAAGGTGACGACGCAGACAATGCTAAACAAAAGGCGAAAAATCCTTTTGTGCCTTTTGTTAGGCTAATAGGGACGCCATGTGCAGTGAGGCGGAATCCCCTTCTGGAACTCCCGCCACAACCAGGCATGCCTATAGGTGGAAATTCGGAAGCCGCGCGTACAATATGAATTTCCACCAATCACTGCAAACTGCGTGGACAGAAGGTAAGGGTATAGTCAGGGGAAATGGGGAAGTTATAAAACCGGCGAACACGCATTTTAAAACCCCAGTCCTGTGATACACCCAGTCATACAATACACCCCGAGCCCAGTCCTGTAATACACCCCGCGAGTCCTACAACACACACCGAGAGCTCTACAACACACTCCGACATTATTACAATACCCCTGCAACATTAGTATCAGCGCCGTCCAGTACCGCGAGGAAAAGTCAGTGACGAAGTCGATAACAAAGGGTACATGGTAGGAAGAGTAGCATTTACTGTGGACTGGAATAAAAAAGGTTTCACAATAATAACTGTGGTTATTATTTCTTCAACACCCACGAGATAAGATCTCAGCCGAGGCAATCTGTGTGAGACCTTTAGGACGACCAGCCGCACGATTTCGATCAAATTCTGTATTCAGATAGGGTTTTGCTTGTTAAGTTCAGCTATATAAGTGTAATTCCCGAAAAAACGCGATTTTACATAAAAAATAACATTTTTATTCCCGCCTCTACGGTGCAATTCTTGTATATACTCACGCTATTTCAGAAATAGCTCTAAAGATTTGATTAAATTGTTGTATACATGCATATTACATTCACAGCGTTTTCTCTACTCACTTTCAGGTAATACATTCACATCTCTTTCTCTACTCACTCTTCTATAAACAATTTTCCATAAAAACGTGGATTTGCACCAAAAAACACTTTTATCCGCACATTTAAAATAAGTCATACCATGTTCTATATGTTTGAAATATAAATGCTATTACATTCACACTGTCTTCGCCTCTCACTTTTAGGTAACACATTCATATCTCTTTCTTTATTCACTCTTCTACAAACATTCATTTTTCCATGCACTTGAAATATAAGTGCAACGTATAACATTCGATTTTTTTGTACTCATTTTTATTTTACTAAACACAATCACGTTTCCTTCACCACTCCCGTTTCAGCGAACAATTATGAACAATTCATACAATTTTCTATATGATTGAAACAGAAATGCGTAGTAAATTCACATGGCTTTATCGACCAGCTTTTTTTCCTGTAGTATTTGTTATTGTTCAACAGTCCTTTTGCTTAGTGTTGCTCCGATGTTTTAATAAAAAGTAAAGAAATACTTAAAAAATAAAGTAAAGTAATCACAATTGATGTCAGGAATGCGCCGAAAAGCACGATATGGAACAGTTGATGAAACAAATGTTAGCCAAGATGGACATAATGGGAAATGAAATGAATTCTGGAATGCGGCAGAGGAAACAAATATGAAAACTGAATTGGAAAAATGTAAACTACGGAATAGAAAATTTAGGAACAAAAATGGATAAAATGAAAACAAAAATGGAAGGCAAACTGAAAATGTAAATTAATGACTTGAAGCTTTCCCGGCGTTGATTATTGATGATAGTTTCTCGGGCTAACAGCCAGGTCAGATTAGGGTAACTACCCAAGCTTTCAGCGACTAACTCTGCCGCCATCCTCAGGGGAACTGAATCTAGTTTCAAGTTTCAAGTTCTAGGCTACTGATGTTGCGATATTTATACCTAGAGCGCGGCCGATAAGAACCGCCCACTTTTTTACCATTGGCCGAGCTCCGGCCGATGGAGGCACGTGCGGAACCAATCAGGTGATTTGCCGATGCTTCTCTGCACTGTGGAGGAGAGATATGCTGAATGACTGGTGTCCATGCTTTGCTGATTTGAAGGCCTTCATCCCTGTTGAAGTTGTTTTTATTCGCTTTAATGTATAGAGCTTCTTTAATCACCCTATCGAAGTACCTAGAGGACTTTTCAAGAATTTTTGTAGAGGCGAATTTGATTTTATGATCTGTATTATATGTGTGCTCAGCCACTGCGGATTTTTCTGGGTATCCTAGTCTAATACAACGTTGATGTTCTTTGATGCGATCTTCTACAGTTCTACCTGTTTGTCCTATGTAAACTTTGCCGCAACTGCATGGGATTTCATAAATGCCTGGTGCACGAAGACCTAAATTATCTTTAGCAGAGCCTAAAAACTGTTTTATTTTGGTTGGAGGTTTGAATACGGTTTTTATTTGATATTTCATGAGCAATCTTCCAATTTTCCCCGACAGGGCGCCACAATAAGGGATGACTGCTAAGCCTGCATGTTCTTTCTTTGTATTAGGTTCACGGTTTCGTTTGGAGTGCATTTTCTTAAAAGTACTGTTTATTTCCTGGTTGGTGCATTGATTCTGTCTGAAAACTGTACGCAGGTGTTGTATTTCTTGAGGTAGATTTTCAAGATCAGAGATAGCAATCGCTCGATGTATGAGTGTTGAGAGGACTGTCCGCTTTTGTGCCGGGTGATGACAGCTGGTGCTATTAAGGTATAGATCGGTGTGAGTTGGTTTCCTATACACCTTATGCCCCAGTTGACCATCGTTTTTTCTATAAATAAGTAAATCCAAGAAAGGTAAGCCGTCCTGGTGTTCAGTTTCCATGGTAAACTTAATGTTGGGATGGATGCTGTTGAGAAATTCATGGAAAGCTGTCAGGGCATCTTTTCCGTGTGGCCATATCACAAAAGTATCGTCTACATAACGGAAGAAATGAGTAGGAGCAAGGGGTGCAGTTTTGAGTGCCACATGTTCAAATTCCTGCATGTAGAAATTGGCTATAGCCGGAGATAAAGGAGAACCCATAGCAACACCATCCACTTGTTCGTAATAGGTGCCGTTAAACAGGAAGTACGTTGAAGTTAAAGCATGGTGGAATAAGCTGATCATCTTGTCATCAAAGTGGGGTTTCAACAGTTCGAATGTCTCTTGGAGGGGCACTTTAGTGAAGAGAGATTCTACATCGAAACTAACCAGTATGTCTGAGGTAGTTACCTGGATTTCCTGTATGAGTTTGGTAAATTCTGAAGAATTTTTCACTTGGTGTCTGCAATGTCCAATCAATGGTTGCATTAGCTCAGTTAGATATTTAGCCAGAGCGTATGTCGGAGAGCCTATAGCGTCAACAATGGGCCTGAACGGGATGTTTGGTTTGTGTATTTTTGGCAGGCCATAAAGTCTGGGAGGAGTCGAGTGATGCGGCGTTATCTTTTTGATGACTTCTAGAGAAAGACCAGAGGACTTTAATAGAGCGGCCGTTTTTCTTTCCACTTTGTTGGTAGGATCTTTAATCTGACCCTAATCTGACCTGGCTGTTAGCCCGAGAAACTATCATCAATGAAAATGTAAACTCCGAAACAGAAAAGAAGAAGACGGGAATCTGTAATATGAAGGTAGATCTATTGGAGAATACTAACGAGCGACTGGCCAGAGTAAATGAAGCCATGGAAGAACTGGACGGAAAGATAAAGGACCTTGGCGAATGTGATAATGCCCTGGAGTCAATCGCAGCAGCAAAGAACTGAACTCCATAATGGAACAAATGCTCGACGAAAACATAAAACTGGGCGGGTATCTATTGGGGAGGCCTGCGTTCAGCAGTAGACGTTTTACAGCTGAAATGATGGTGTTTATGAAATATTTGTATCTCGGAAATGACTCTTCACAATTACGACTAAAATTGTTATTTAGTTAACGTTTTGACTTTCATTTTATCTAAACAAGTATCTTCCCCCACAAAAAACAAGATTTCACAAAAACAGAGCCAAAAAACGCGGAGCGAAGCTTGGTCGCCCAGGTACTAATAATAATAATAATAATAATAATAATAATAATAATAATAATAATAATAATAATAATAATAATAATAATAATAATAATAATAATAATAATAATAATAATAATAATAATAATAATAATAATAATAATAATAATAATAATAATAATAATAATAATAATAATAATAATAATAATAATAATAATAATAATAATAATAATAATAATAATAATAATAATAATAATAATAATAATAATACTAATAATAATAATAATATTTATAAATTATTATTATTATAATTATAATTATTATTATAATTATTATTA